>OZ023188.1:9617614-9868786 GCA_963995505.1 Hypericum androsaemum
GAAGATTCATCAAGAATTTCTCCCTTATAGCAAAGCCGCTCACCAATTTGTTGGTTAAGGAGGTGCCTTTCAATTTTGATGAGCCATGCATTCAAGCATTTGATACTTTGAAGAAAGCTCTTGTCACAGCTCCGGTTATCTCTTCTCCGGATTGGACACTACCATTCGAGATGATGTGTGATGCGAGCGACATCGCATTGGGATGTGTGCTTGGTCAAAAGAAGGAGGGAAAGCTTCATGTCATCTACTATGCTAGTAGAATATTGGCGGCGCCCAGCTTAACTACACAACCACAGAGAAGGAGATGTTGGCTGTTGTATACGCTTGTGACAAATTTCGGCCATACCTACTTGGGTCGAAGGTGATCATCTACACCGACCATGCAGCTTTGAGGTATTTATTCTCTAAAAATGATGCCAAGCCTAGACTCATGCGCTGGATTTTATTGCTCAAAGAATTTGACCTACCATCAAGGATAAGAAAGGCTGTGAAAATGTTATCGCGGATCATCTCTCTCGGCTAGAACATAGCGAAGGAATGGAGACGCATGGTGAGATTCAAGAAGAGTTTCCAGATGAAGCTCTGATGATGGTGAATCATGTGGTAGTACCATGGTGTGCTAATTTTGCCAACTTCCTTGTTGGCGACATTATTCCATCCGATTTGAGTTATCCCCAACGAAAGAACTTTCTAAGGGATGCTCGGCTATTTCTGTGGGATGAGCCTTATCTCTTTAAAAGGTGTACCGATGGAGTGCTTCGACGGTGCATTGCGGATGATGAAGTGATGACTATTCTGGAGCAATGTCATAGCACCCCGTACGCCGGTCATTATGGAGCAACCAGGACCGCATCAAGAGTCTTTGAATGTGGGTTTTATTGGCCAAATATTTTTAAGGATGCTCGTACTTTTGTTGCTCAGTGCGATCGATGCCAAAGGACCGGAAATATCTCAAAGAGGAATGAGATGCCGCTCTCTGGAATTCTTGAAGTTGAGCTCTTCGATGTTTGGGGATCGGACTTCATGGGACCTTTCCCAACCTCTTATGGCAACAAGTATATCTTGGTGGGAGTGGACTACGTGTCAAAGTGGGTGGAAGCTTGGGCATCACCCACAAATGATACTAAGGTGGTCATTCGCTTTATCAAAAAGCTCTTCTCTAGATTTGGAGTGCCAAGGGCAATCATCAGCGATGGCGGTTCGCACTTTTGCAACCGACCATTTGAGATACTATTGAAGAGGTATGGGGTCACTCACAAGGTTGCTACACCTTATCACCCCCAGACAAGTGGCCAAGTAGAGCTCTCCAACAGGGAACTCAAGAAGATCCTTGAGAAAATGGTCGGGGGAGCAAGGAAAGATTGGGCCAACAAGCTTGATGATGCCTTATGGGCTTACAGGACGGCATTCAAAACGCCAATCGGGATGTCGCCTTACAAGCTTATCTATGGAAAGGCTTGCCACCTCCCCGTCGAGCTAGAGCATCGAGCATTTTGGGCCTTCAAGACCCTTAACTACGATTACAAAAAGGCCGGTGAACGAAGGGTATTACAACTTGAAGAGTTGGACGAAATTCGGGACATGGCGTTCGAGAGCTCTAGACTCTACAAGGCAAGTACGAAGAGGAGACATGATGCCCATATTGTCAAGAAAGAGTTCAAGGAGTACCAACAAGTTTTGCTTTACAACTCCCGATTGAGACTATTCCCAGGAAAACTGAAGTCGAAGTGGAGTGGCCCATTCAAAATTGCGAGGGTTTTCCCATTCGGAGCCCTTGAGTTAGAAGGAAAAGATGGAGGAAGTTTTAAGGTGAATGGCCAAAGGTGCAAGATTTACCTTGGTGGAGATATTGAACGAAGTTTGGAGGTGCAACCTGTGACTTCACCCTCCGATGCATGAAAAAGGGGAGTAAAGTCAAGCTAACGACTATAACTTAGCATGTTTTTGTATTGTCTTTATTTTGTTTATATTATATATGAGCTTTTCTTATTACGCTTGTTCTTATTAGTTCATGCTTATGGGTTCTCTTGCATTTTGAAGGTGATCATGACGGTTGGATGATCGACAGGTGATATGGGGGGCGAAGCCCCCGTCCAAAACTGGGATCGTCCAAAACCGGAAGAAGAAATGGTCCCCGTTCTCGGCGGACGCCAGCCAACCCGGCGGCCGCCGGGTCCCGTGAAAAGGGGGTATAAAAGCCCCCCTCCCCTCCCCCCCTTCTCTCCTCTTTTCCTCTTTTCATTTCATCCCACTTCTCAAATCTCCATACCCACCCAAAAGAAAAAGTTAGCCCCGACCACCATCCCGCCCGACCAACATCGCGCTCAACCAAAACACCGCCACCACCTTCCCGTAACTCCGACCAGCTCCCTCCGACAGCCACCGCCGGCCGCTTCCTCTCCGAGCTACAAAGGGTAAAACCCTAATTTTTTCTTCTAGAGTCAATTCCCGACAAACGGAGCTTCAAAAATGCACGCTCCTTTGGACAAACTTGACCATCAAGGCGAGGCCTATACACCGAGCCAACCAGCTCCAACCACCACCGCCGGCCGCCGCTCACCGGAGTTCAGCCGCCGCCGCCGCCACTCGTCAAGAATTTTTTGCTATTCCTCCGCACACCGCAATGGCCACCAAAGCAAGTTCAAGCCACCGAGGTTGGAAAACACCCGCTCCTAAACGCAGGAATGGAGCGACTGGTCCGAACCCTCCGCCACCTCCTCCGTCTCCACCGCGTGAAGACTTGGCTGCCCAATTCGGGGCGCCCTTCAAGATATATTCTGTGCACGAGGGCGACAAGTATACCTCTTTCCGAAACCATGATCAATTCCCGCATGCAGCTATTAATTGGGTTCATATGAGCACCTTAGGAATTGATGTGAAGCTGAAGGCCGCAATGAAACATTTGGGTTGGGAAACATCTGCGAATAATCAAATTCCCACTTGTCTGCATCTGACACTTGAATTTTACTGCACTTTGAACATAGCTGAGGATAACTCGTCCTTCACTGCTCGTTTATTTGGTAAATCCGTTAAGGCAGATGAAGATGTCATGATCAAAATTTTAGGCCTTCGTAAGTCGGATGGGAATCAATTAGACTTTCTCACGCATGGGGAAGCAGATAAGGAATGGAAAGCACTCACTCGTTTTGACCATTATGTATCCGGTGAAGCACCCTCTAATCTAATCTTTGAACCCTATATTTGTGTGCTGCATCGTTTTATGTGTTTAGCCATTAATGGTCAGTTTGAGGAGAGTAAGGTAACTCATACTCAACTGTACACCATTCATTGCATGCGAACCAAGAAACGGTTTAGCACTTTTGTCTTATTAATGTCTGTGCTTCGTCGAACCATCACTCCTCCGCGAACGAAGTATCTATATCTTGGACATGTTGTTTCACTGCTCGCAGAGCACTTCTTTCCTGATGAATTTGCAGATTACAAAGGTCCCATGCGAGATTTGTACTACATGGACATACAACGTCTGTACTCCTATCAACTCCTTAACAAGATCAGGCAGAATGGTCAAGATGTGTACTCGTTCAAGGCTTGGGAAGACTGCAAAACTGTCAAAGACCGCCTCAAGGCTGATGCCCCGACCAGGGTGCCGGCACACCAAGTTGAACTTAATGAGTTTGCAGATCGTGTAGCTGCCATCGATGTGCGAGTGCAAGAACTGGCAACTACAAATGCAGCCTATTGGGAATGGCAAAACGAATACAACGCTCGTATGGAGGCAGCGCAACAAGCTCAATTTGAGTGGATGCGTTCTCATTACAACATCCCACCACCGCCACCCTCTCCAACTCAAGACTAAGGGCAGTCTCCTAGCACTTTGTTTTTCTTTAGTTATTTTCTTCTCTTCGTGATGTCTTGAGTTTGCTATATGTCTTTGTGATGTCTTGTTCTTCTTGTTTGATTGATGTTCATGCTTGGTTGTTAATGCGTTTGTTAGTATAGCTTAATTGTTTAGATGTTTTTGTGCTCCCTACACCTTGAGGACAATGTGTTTTTCAAGTGTGGGGGTGTGGTTCCACTTAGGAATCCTTTGTGTGTTGAAGTCTAGGTTGTTTTGTTAGGCATTGATTTGGCATGAATTTTCAAAATTTGACCCCCTTCAAAATTCTTTAACTTGTGTTAGAAGCTTACCACACATCTAGTTAGGAAATGAACTCGAGCACAAGGTCTAAGAACTTGTAGAAACCTCACCCTCGGTTGTTTAGACTAGTAGTCTCACTATGTAGATTAGACTAGAGGGTTGATGAGTGACATTGTAAGGAACTTTGAGCCGAAGGAGGAGACAACCGTCTTCATTTATTCATGAGGTGCCTACATGAGTCCGGTTGATCGAGGTATCCTACTAGTACTTGACATGGTCTTGGTTGCATGGCGTTAGTGAATGTCGGGGGCAAATCCTTTGAAATTGAGCCTAGAGCTTTAGAGCCAAGAACCCTTATATCCATTATTTTTAACCCATTGAGCCTTGCCATTCATTGATCATATTATATGTATAACAACTTTAAGCCTTATATCCACCATCCTCCCGACCTTTGGTCATCCGATCCGAGGACACATAAGTTTACATTTTTTTTGGGAAATGATATGTGTTGGGTTTAGTTGTTAGCTTAGTGTTCTTATGGGTTAATTCTTTGGGAATTTGGATAATAGAGAGGCCATACAAAGAAGCCGAGTTTTTGCCTAGAAAATGCCAAGTTTGTGTTTGTTGAAAAAAAAAAGAAAAGAAAAAAAAAAGAAGAAGAGAAAAAAGAAAGAAAGAAAGGGAAGTGAAGGTTGAATAAGGCATTAATTATTGGCATAACTCGTGCTACGCGGTCTTAGGAAATGGGTGAATTTTGAGAGTGCTTTAATTATTTATGGTGAGGATGTTTAGAATAGACGAGAGACTAGAATGCTTTGGCAACAAGTCCTCGGATTGGGTGGTTTAACTACTATCCATATATATTATCACACCAATACCTTAGCCCCATTACAACCCGATTGAAAGCCCCATGTTCACGAGCAACCACACGACTTTGAGACACTGTTGAGTAGGACGTAGGATATTTTGAAAGACATCGGTCATGTACGCGAGAGATAGGAAGTTGGCTACTTACAAATCGTGAGCTAAAAATTTCCGAACCTCTGAGTGGTTAACCTTCTAGTGTCTTTTACATAGTGATAACACTTGATTAAACCACCGAGTGGTGAGGTATCTACCGGGTCTTACTCTTTTTGTTTGGGTTGATGAACTAGCTAGGTAGTGGGGTGGTCTTTTGATGCAAGTTTGAGATTTTGAGGGGAGTTAAATTGTGAATTTATCATGCCTAGTCTTGTCCTTATCATGTTTTCTTTCTTTTGTGATTGTGATTGTATGAGTATTGCTTGGGGACAAGCAATGATTTAAGTGTGGGGGTGTGATGAGTGTGGAAACACTCATCTTTTGTGTTTATTTTAGAGTAGTTTTACCGTTGTTTCTATTGCTTTTGTTTGTTCTTCATTGTCGTAATGTCATTTATCGTGCATTGTTTGTTTTAGTGTAGTCTTATGTTTTTGTTGTATTTTCTTCATGCTAGGAGATTTGGTGAGGTGAAGTGAAGGAAGTGAAGTCACCTTGGGTCATCGTATGCGATTTGATTTGCCGGGAGGAAGGACGCTTAATCGAGACCTCGAAGACGTGGGCGAGGTGAACCTCTTGTGACTCCAATGCTGATAACTTTCTCATCCGAAGTCCGATGGAGACGAGTGAGATGGCTCTGGAAAGAAGACATCCGCGGCTACAACTTTGTCTCTAATGGTCTTCTTCAAATTCGGAGTCTAAGAGGGAAGAACGCTGGATTCAATGTCGTGATCCAATTCTATCAAGATTTCATCACAAGTGGGCCGAATTTGAAGGCTTGTTTTGGGCCCATTTTGGGCTTTAATTGTAATTTCGTGGCTTACATATTTTGGGGGAAAAATTCTTGTATAAAAGCCTTTGCTTGGCTTTCCTTTAGGATGGGAGATATTTTGCTAAAAATACTCACCAACTCCTCCACTAACTTTCTCTTCTTTGGAGAAATAGCTTGGCTCTCCATTGTTGGAACTAGGAAGCCATTGTTGAAGCTTGTGTAGGGAACTTGAAGGAAGAATATTGGATGCTGGAAGACCATCTTGAGCTTTCTCTTACTCTCTCTTTTAATTTTCTTGCTTTGCTTGCTTTGTTCAATTGATGTGTTGAGTTGTTTGGTGAATATGTGTGAGTATTTGATTAGTGAGTTTGGTGCCTTGATGGCACCTACTTAGCCAATG
Organism: Hypericum androsaemum; assembly: GCA_963995505.1. Classification (NCBI taxonomy): domain Eukaryota; kingdom Viridiplantae; phylum Streptophyta; class Magnoliopsida; order Malpighiales; family Hypericaceae; genus Hypericum; species Hypericum androsaemum. The sequence goes on from OZ023188.1 coordinate 9,623,903, forward strand.
GTTTAGGGGATTAATATGCCTAGGTATGTGTACTAGTTAATGAGCTTAATGCTTGATCTAGATTGATCACCTTGATTATGAACTAAGTTAATGTTAATCGCCGATAGGGGTTAGGATTAACGGACCATTTAACTAGTTGAGTAGAAACCTATTGATGAGAGATCACCTTAGGTGACTAATTGTCCAAAGGATGGTGATTATAGTTGGTGTTTAGTTAGATTAGATGGCTAATTTGTCACGAGAGCGTGGTTAGTTCATCTAAGTCTAGTTAAGAATCGATTTAGACTAATTTGTCGCGAGAGCGTTGATTAGTTGCCTTCGAAACATCCGGACCATATCATGAACCTTATAAACCCCATAAGCCATTTGGTTATTTAGGTTGTCATTGGTACCAAGCTCACTCTTGTTTTAAGTGTTTAAACCTTCGCCTAGTCTAGTTGCAATTTTATTTCAAGTAGCATATTGTGTTTGAAATTGACACCTCCATTTCTTATAGTCCTAAACTAGTGGTAGAGTCGAGTTTGCGGCCTAGCTTAGTCCTTTTGGAACGACAATCCCTTACTTACTCATTATTGCAAAGAGGGGTGAAAATCCTTCCTTTCAATATGCCCGGCAATGACCAAATGGCAGTCCCGGTGACGACCAAATGGCATGCCCGATTATGTTCAAACGACAGGCTAGGTTATGTTCAAACGACAGACCCGATTATGGTAAAATGCCATGCTCGGTTATGACCAAATGGCATGCCCGTTTACAATCAAATGGCATGCTCAGTTATAATCAAATGGCAGAGCCGGATACGATAAAATGACATGTCCGATAACAATAAAAATGCATGCTCAGTAATTACCAAATGGCAGACCATGTACGATAAAATGGCATGCTCGGTTGCAATAAAATGACATGTCCGGTTATGACAAAATGGCAGAGCAGAGTACGATAAAATGGTATGTCCGGTTACAATAAAAAGACATACTCGTTAATGACCAAATGGCAGGTCAGCTACGATAAAATAACATGGGGTTAATATTTAATAAAACTTATAATTAATTAAATAATATAAATTAAAAGTGGAGGCTTCAGGCACGCACTCCCACGCGCATCAGCCCCCACTATCACGTGTGTCAGCCCTCTGACACATCACCTTTTTTCCTTTTTGGACTATTTTACCCTTATGCTGTTTGGTACAGGATTGGGCTTCCTATACCCAATCCATGCTCCTTTCTAATACTCAGAGGAAACAGATTATGACATGATGAAACCGACGTTGACGATGATTAGCCGTCACGTCAAGCTCCGGGGTGGGATTGGGTACGGAATGCCCCCATTCCAAACAGTTTGGAGTGAAGACACGCAGGGACTTTTTTGCAAAAAGGCAAAAATATGGGAACCAAAATAAAAAAACTATACGGGCCATTATCGTAAACGGGACATGCCACTGTCTCAAACACGGAAAAAGCCAATATGACATAACATGCATGTCAGTATCACATAATGAGACATGCTAGCGCGGTCTAAACCGTCCGGAATAATTTCCTTCGCTTCGTATCAAATCCAAAGCGTAAATAATCAACATATTATGAATTGACTTTATACGATTGTCAAGTTGACTTTATACGATTATGAATTGACGAGCCGTAAAGTTGGATAAAGCCACGAAGCTCGGCATATTTAGATTCTGTGCCACCAACAAATTTTATTTTTTTAATCAAAATAATTAGAGATGGCCATAGGTAAGTTAAGATATAGGAAAGACCCTATCTATATAATAGTTTAAATAGTTAGACTCAAAACTGCTTTCGAACTATCTTATTTTATGATCTCATGTATATCCTTACTTTTAAGATCCGCAAGACAGGGTCTTTAGAGTACTCTTTGAAATAAATACAAGAAATTTCTAATATTTTTTGAACATAATTTTTTATTATATATAATTTAAATAAATTATAAATTCATTCATACATTTTATATCAATATTCAATACAAACTTCAAAAAAAAAATGAAACATCAGTTTTTATAATCTAAATTAAATGATAGAATGGTCTAACATTTCCTATCATCGCTTATAAACACCAACGTCGATATGTGTTCATTTTTTCTTGTCGGCGTCTGCCTAGTTTCATTAGGTCACTTGTCCCTTTTTTTGAAGTTATATTTTTTTTTGAAAGGTAAAAATATTATTATTCCTTGAAAATATTTACATCACATAAGATTGCAGAGAAGCGATCAAAGTGTAAAGAAGGTTACATCCAAAATGCAATTACATCATCGCCCTTATGAAAAGGTTGACATCTTGGTAGTTGAAATGTTTCGATAAACCCGATCAAGAAGTCCATTCCGAAAGTTGCCTAGAAACAAGCAAAAGGAGTTTGCTAGTTTGAAAAGATTCACCCTAAAAAATCACTCGATTCCTAGCTTTCCACGTGCACCAACAAACCGCTGCAAATAACGTATGCCACACCTTCTTGAGTACTTTGCCCTGCACCATCCCGACCCAGGCATTCGGGAATCGGAGAGTAGAATTATCGGCGCACCAGCTTATGCCCAACATGTTAGCATACAAATCCCAAACTTTCGAAACCTCAGGGCAAATGATGAATAAGTGCCTTGAAGACTCCATACCCTGACCACATAGAGGACAATTAGAATCCTCTTTTCGAAGGAAACCAATTCTATGAAGGTTATCCCTTATCTTCAAGCGACCTTGGAAAGCTATTAACAGGAAACAACTAAACTTGTACGGGATTAGATTCAGCCAACCGTTCCTGAGAACAGGAGAAGCATCAAATGAGAAACCTTAATAGGGTTTAATTAGGATATGGTTAGGGTATGGTACGAAAGAGTAAGAATAGGCTAAGAAATAATAGGGTTTATACTCTACCGTTGACAACACCTTTAAAAGCGGATACATAACTATACTCTATCCTAAACTTATCCAAAGTCATTATACCCTAAATTCATGGGGTAAGAGTAGGGTCCGACTCATAATGTATGTGTATTTCTGACATCCCTAAAAATAAATTCAAAATTTAGTGATGGAAGTATGATTCACTTAGTCTTATGAATAGATTTTTTTGGTAAGTAGATATGTATGACTCCAAAGTGTTAGACCAATGTAATTAGACACGGTACTCCTACTCTTATTTATAGATTACAAACTCAAATAGTAGATTAGATTTGTTAATATTGTAAATTAGGTAATTCTCCAAAGTATCGGACTACCACCCATACTTCAAAACTAGATTGTCTATTATATTTCGACATTCCTATATAATAAATGCACTTAGGTGCATTTAATCTCTAAAAAAAACTCGACATTTAAACAACATTAAAACCGAGTGCGAGTTTTAGCTAGCTATGATTCGGAAAAACTAAGCTAATATGTGTATGGAGTACTTGCAATGCTCTCATTCGGTACTCTTTCCATACTATAGGTTTTTATCAATAAAATTTTCTGTAATATCATTTTGATGAGTTCGAGCAGTTGCAACCTCGTTATCTAGGGAATCCTACAAGATTTTAATAAAATTATACTTCTGAAAAAAAACTGATACTAATCTGAAGACTACATTTATTTTTTAGAAGTAATTATGAAATATTATTAAACAACACCAGAAAGGTACAAGAGCGTCCGGGAGCAACAGTTGCAGAGCAAGCAACAATTGCATAGCAGCCAACCAAGACCCAGAATTACATACCACAGGGAGTACAACATGAATCCCGTGCCAATACCAAAATACTAGTAGAGATAAAACACCAACGAGGAGCATAATAAGACCCGAACTCTCATAAGAAAAAAAGAACCTCAATCAAACAACTAGAAGGCCAACTAAACCTTGGGAAGCAGATGGAGAGACGCCCAAAACCCTCTTGCGAGGAGACGATATTTGCCTTATCACACCAACACAACAGTCCGAAAGATCACTTGCCCTGCATATATCCTGAAAATGAACATCAGCCTACAAACTAGACCTGAAAGATCATTCTGAAACATGTGTTAGTATAGAGAGAAGAACCACAATAATGCTACCGGATTTAACACGAAAAAGTCTTTTCCGTGCATGCACGGAAGGAGGCAAAAAAAGTAAATGTTGCGTCAGGTCTGACGCGCATTAATGGGGGCTAACGCATCCATGCATGAAAGAGAAAGTCTGAAATTAAAATAATCCAAAAAAAGGAAAGGGGGACACGCATGACATCAGGGGAGAGAAGGGAGGGGAGCGCAGGTCTCACCCTTTTTAATTTTTATTATCTTTAAATCAAATTGGTATATTATAATGTAACAAATTAAACTCATATATTATTTAAAATAATTTTTTAATTTTTTATTATAAGTATTATTTATTTTATTACAAATAGTATGCCATTTAATTAATTAATTATTGAATATTTTATTTTAAATATATTTCAATATAAATTTTTTTATTTATCGTACCAGGGCATGTCATTTTATCGTAACCAAGCATGCCTTTTTTATCGTACCCGGGCATGACAATTGATCGTAACCAAGTATGCCTTTTTATCGTACCCGGGTATGCCAATTGATCGTAACCAAGCATGCATTTTTATTGTACCCGGGTATGCCAATTGATCGTAACGAAGTATGCCTTTTTTATCGTACCTGGGCATGCCAATTGATCGTAACCAAGCATATTTTTTTATCGTGCATGGGCATGCCAATTGATTGTAACCAAGCATGTCTTTTTATCGTACTCGGGCATGCCAATTAATCGTAACCAGATATGTTATTTAATTAAGTATTCATAACCGGGTGTACTTTTTTATTGTAATCGGGCATGCTATTTAAATGTAACCGCGAATGCCATTTAATCATAACGAGGCATGCAATTTAATTAGTTATTCATAATCGGGTGTACCTTTTTGTCGTAATCGGACATGTCATTTAATTGTAACCGGGCATGCCATTAAATTAATAGCAATTAATCACACCTAAGAAAAAAAAGCAAATTATCAATTGGAAAAACAAATTAATAGCAAAGTTGTATAGTCTGTGTCAGCCTTTTCCTGGGGAAACAAAGCAACATGTGGTCATTGGGAAGGGAAACAATAATAAACTAAAAAAAGTGTTGGGAAAGACTAAAAAGCCTCGGTCCGCAAAAAAAAAATAAAAAAGGGAGGAGACAAGTCTAACTACTGGAGAAAAGGCTGACACGCTAGCTGTGAAATACCATAATTGCCCCAAGTAGACACAGCCGTTGGATCTTCGCGCGCCTTTTTCGAGCCAATTAACGGCTCGGATATAATCCTGTATGTACGGGAAACTCCTCTATCTCTCCGTACCCAATCCGTGGGCCACAATGATATAGGGAGTACGAGAATCAAATATCTCCTTGTATTAGGCCAACAAAATACTCCAGCAGCAAGCAGCAAAAATAATGTACCACGTCCTCCTAAAAAAGTCACGAGGCCCTCCAATCCTCCAACAAGGTAAGCGTAGACCTCCCAATGCCCACCAAGTCCAACAAGGCACCCCACACCCTTATGATAAACTCATAGCGAAGGAAAAGATGATCAGAAGTTTCCAATCTTTGAAGCAAGTTGTCATGAGTTTTAAGGCAACCGTAAAGGGCCAATTATAAAAAGTAGCTAATCTTGAGAGGAATGAACTTGACAAACTTGCTCCTGAGATCATGAGGGGAGCATATGGAGAACCCATCAAATAGAGACATATAGAGGCCATGGATCGAGAACCCATCCACGACATCCAATGCCCAGGTGAAAGTATCAGCGGCTGAGGAAGAGAGGCCAAAACAAGATAGGATCTCCTCAGTTGAACCACATAGTCCTCCTACCAGACAAACAATCTTTGTCTCCAGCTTAGACACCACTCACCACCCCCATCAGTTTGTGACCAGAGATCCCTGACAGTGCCCAACTTGTCAGGAGACAATGAGAAGAGCCTCGAAAATAGAGAGCAAAGTGGCACTGAAGTAGCCTAAGGATCTAACCAGAAGCGGGCAAGATTCCTACTCCGAACCTTAATACTAATGTTCTTCCAAAAAGTAGAGGCTGAGTGAAAATCTGTGATTGCTAATTGCCAAATGCTCAACCAGGTTCCCCGGCAGCGAGGATTACCACGAACTCGTGACATTGGAAATTGGAGAACTGCGGCCTAGTTCCCACGAACCCCATGAATACCTCTAACAACTTTCACCCACAAGACGCCGGGCTCACAAAAGAAGAGCCAAATCCACTTCAGTTAGAGGGCTTCGTTCCGAAGGTCCAATCGCACAACGCCAAGCTCACCTCGCTCCTTAGGCAGGCACACATGACTCCCAAGAGTAAAGGAGATACTTTTCTTACTCATGTCCCCGGTCCAAAAGAACTTCTTCATCTTGGCATCAAGAAGCTTTAGAACACCTACTGAGATCCTAAAAAGGGACATCAAGTATAAGGGGATACAAGTCAAGATTGAGCAGACAGGCGTGAGCCTTTCACCAAGAGAGAGTAGGAAATCGTGTTATGAAGCCAACCGTCTATCAAAAGATGCAAAAATAGTCACCCAATGAGCCATCCTTCTCATAAAAGCCCCAATAGGGAGCCCCAAATAGGTGAAAGAAAGCTAGAGTAGTTTGAAGCCCCACTGCATGAGGACTGGGTCCAACCAGCCTTGCTCAATATTGATACCAAATGTCGAGCATTTGTCGAAGTTGAGGAAAAGCCCTGAAACTATCGTGAAGGAGACGAGTATGTGCTTGAGGGTACGGAGCTCATCGTAGAAACCATCCGTGAATAGTATAGTATCATTTGCATAATCCATAAGACACAAGCTACCAGAAGCCCTCGAGATAGACCACCTTTTATGAGACCTGAATCCTTAGCTCTAACCATCATACTAGGAAGTCCCTTAACAACAATGAGGAATAAGAACGGGGAGAGGGGATCACCCTAACGTAATTCCCTCTCCATAGAAAAGCTGGTGGGTGAGCCATTTTTGAGGGCCAAAGAAGAAACATCTTGTAAGTACCCTGACAACTACTTCCAAAAATGGGGCCAAATTTAAGGCAACCAGTATGTCATCCAGATAGTTCCACGACACATTATCAAAGGCCTTCTTCAAATCTAGCTTCATGAACACCTCCTTTTTGCTTTGACCACTTGAAGTGATTAAACATTTTGCAGCATATCAAGGCACTATCAAGGATTTGGCGTCCACTTAGAAAGGCTGATTACTACACACCAATCAGCTGACCCAAGACACCACGAATCCTCATAGCAAGTATATTGGAAATGATATTCAATTAGCAAAATAGGACAAAAGTCAGAGAACCTCTGGCCGATGTGACTCTTAGGAATTAGGGCGATGAACAAAGCTTTGACTTGAGGCAATAATAAAAGTAATGATTCACAAAAGCAACCATATAATAAGCAACAAAATCCCAACACTTCTTAAAAAAGGAAAGCTCAAAGCCATCGAGACCGGGTACTTTATCCAATTCAAAAGCCCAGATGGCCTCCTTAACTTCATCGTTTGAGGAGAGACGATATACCGGTTCCTTCAACTCCGAATTTACCTCCTTGAACATGCTGTGATCCAAGCAAGGTTCAGACCTACAGCTCTCAGAGAAGGCACTTTTGAAATAAGTAACCATTGTGACTTTGATGTCATTAGTTCTATAAAGAGTGCCAAAATCTGAGTCAATGGATCCAATGCGCTTGAAACTACTCCTTGACTTAGAGATCTCATTGCAATATTTGGTATTGCAATCCCCTTCAACACCCCATCTAAGCCAGATCGTTGACACAACATCGAGTTGAGAAGGTGCTGCTTGCCCCATAATTCATGAGCAACCACCTTCCGGTGACCCGCTAGAGGGTTAGACAATAAGTCATCATCATCCAATAAATCCAGCCCCTCCAATTTCTTCTGTAAATACTCGACATGATCAGATAAGTCACCCAATGTATCAAAGTTCTCCTCTTTGAGATTCTTCTTAAGAAGCATTAGCTTGAGAACAACTTTATTTGGGCCAAAAGTTTTGCTGTTAAAACCATCCCACCACTCAAAAATCTTCTGCATAAAAGCGGGATGAGGAACCAAGCCAAATAGAATCGGAATGGTTTCGACCTCCAATTCACATTATCTAAAGATAGAAGGATCGGATTATGGTCTGAGCAAGGTTGCCGGAGGCCAAATTGCACGTAGTTAGGAAACCAGCCTAACCAACTTGGAGATACTAAGAATAGGTCAATTATATAATGGTAAGTCTAAAAAGTTCATGTCATCCACAAACTCTCAGAAATATCTCGAAAAGATACGGCCAGAAGACGATTGACTCCTTCTCTCACAGTGATGCAGAACGGTGTTAAAGTCACCTATGGCTAGCCATAAATGAGTCGACGAAGAACGGTTAAGAGCCACCAATTCTTCCCACACTAACCTTTGATCAACGTAATCATTAGGGGAATATACCAACAACAAGCAGCAACTCACGGCCAAGTCTTGAAGAATCCCATCAAGAACCATCCCCAAAGCACCTTTAACAACTGATTTGCATTTAAAGAACTCCTCCCTCAAGATTTCAATTAACCCCCCCAACCTGCCAAAAGATGAGACGGCCTCCCAGCCCAACAATTCCTTCCTCCACATTTATCTTACTAGGAAAATAGATGGCGTTCAATTTTTGACTCTGTTAAGGCCAGAAAATCAACTTTGTTACCACACACCAATTTCTTCATGATCCTCCTCCTCGCTAGGGCATTAGCACCCCTGGAGTTCCAAAGAAGTCAATTCATTAGCAAGGATTGGATCCACTAGATCCATCCAGTGTATTAGGGACACCATCCAGAACTTCCTTAGGTAAGACCACACTCGAGTTTGGGGAAACAACCGATTCCACCAAAATGATCTCTTTCGGTAGATTTGGCAAATTTTTTGCTCGACCCATCTCCAAAACCCCAACCTCTTTGGCCACTTCACAGATTGCACATATTTCCTCCTCCCAGGCCATAATATTTTTCTCACGACCGATCTTTTTTTGCGAAGAAGAGGGGCCTCATTCCCAACGTTACGAGCTTTGGAGTTCGCCTTGCATCTTGAAACCTTGTGAAAGGGTTTAGCCATTTAAAGGAGCAGATTGATAGATTTGGATGATAGTTTCTTCTTCGGTTTAGAAAGTTATTCCTGAGAGGGAATATAATCGATGGAAGCAGTTATCAGCACTGTGAACAGTTGGGAATCCAGGTTTAACGACAATGGGCTGAGGTTAATTGGGCTGGAATTAATACGAGGTGACTTCACCCTATCCAAGTCCAACTGAGATTCAGGCACAAAGCTAGAGAAATTGGGCCAAAGGAGTTGGCCGCCATTTGAGAGGATTCACTTGCAGACACTTTCGGGCTGACAGCCATCATAGACAAGTTTGGGGAATCCAGTTGGCCATTTATAAAAGGCATTTGGACCGAAGCTCGAGGAGATAAATTTCAAACAAACAGAATGTAAAAGGGCAAGGCTAGGTATGACAGGTGGGCCTAGGTAAACCAGCAGGATAGGAGAAGAAGAATAGTCAGCTTTTTTCCCAAGGCCATCCAACAGAGCACCCTCGCGCCTCCGGATAACGGAGCAAAACCACCGAATTCTCACGGAAAAGAGAAGCCAACAGCCACTCATTAGAGAAGGCCAACCAAGGAGAAGCAATATCTGCATGTCCGATCTCACGAGCATGGATTTTATAATGTATCCTCCCACCAACGCCGGTATTGAGCAGTAGATATTCTGTGGGATACTGGTAGAGATAGTAAGACAAATCTCATCCACAAATAAGCTAGCTTCTAGATGCCTCACCACCTGCAAAAGAGAAGAGGGAAGCACTAGCGTGAGCAGGGGTGGACGAATCTAAAAAAGAGATTAGTTTGGAATAGTGTCCCTCTCCTCTAACATGAAGACAGAAATGCCATGACAGACAATCAACATAAAGCGACTGGAAGGTGTAAAAGATGGTGGCCAATCCGAGACATAAGAAAAGTGACACTCGAGCAATGGTGTCCATTTAGTCTTCTCCTCCAGACTCGGGAAGTAGACGAGAGTGTGTTTGCCTCCGAGAAGTCTAACATAGGAGGGGATGATGGCAAGATTCATGAGCTTCTTCACTAACATAGGTGCCTGCCTAACATCTGATAATTCCAAAATAGAGCTGCAGAGTAGGCTGTAGTCCACCATTGGAGACTGGAGAACCACAGTAGCAATGGGCACGCCGCCAGCCTATTGCGACGTGGAGGTAGCACCAGGGGCACACCCATCAAAGCTGCAACATAGGACCCATTCGTTGGGCGTCCACTAGAATGCATCACACGACCAGGCCTGGATGTAGTACACGTAGGCTTGACCTTCATGGAGACATCCGCTTTAGCTGTTCGAGCAAACCTAGCTGATGCCATAAACAATCTATTTTTGCCAACCGTGGCACCATTGAGTTTGGAGATCACATCAGCAGCAGATGGAACCCTCACAAAACCAAACTTTGAGTTTTGCTTCGAGGGTTTCCCACGAGTGAAAGCATCCATCACATTGACATGCTTTGAGAAGAAATTACAAAGATTTTAAGAACACCATTGAGAAGGGAGACGATCCACGAACAAGATGCTTGTAGAAGAGTGATTAGCCATAAGAGAGGCAGGAGGAACACAAAATGACACAAGGGAAGGTGTTGGGGAAGGACAAAAGGGATTCGGTTACGGGAAAAGGGGGAAGGGAAGAAAGGAAAGACAAAAGGTCAGTTATGGATGTTAGGGGCGAGCAAGGGAAGGGAGGCATCGTAGCGGAAGATGGCGGAGGAAGGGCGGAAGGCGATGGGGGACAGGGACGGTGGAGAGGGAAGACATGGTAAGGGAGTTTTTTTTTTACAGTTATGTGAAGACTACATTGAAACAGATTATGTCTCGCCTACTTTTGTTAGTGCAAATGGCATCCACAAATTAACTATCAGGTTGAAACTCTTGTAACGGATTTTAGAGAAGATTCGCAAAATTTGTGTGGTTGCAAACTTTGTAATATTCTTAGATTTACAGAACTCGATAGGTGATTAATTTTATAAGTAATGTAGATTAATTTAGCTTCCATGAAATTTGACTTTATTCTGCACTTTGAAATTTTCCGTGCTTAATATTAGCATATGGAACTTTGTCAAAAATAAAAGGGATAAAAATTCATAAGTCTCCAAGGTTTGATATAATATACTTAAAAGTTTATACTTTAGTTAATTAATCTTTAAATTTTGAGAAATCGAACCTGTTAATTCCTATGATTAATTTTCATCTCAAATGACATAAAATTAACAAAATAATCCACACTCTAAAATTTCAAATCATCATAAAACATATTAATCTTCTCGGCACTAAAAAAACTCGACACAACCTATGAAAAAATTCTAAGTCTGCTCCCCATCCCTACTAACCCAATCAATGTAACCCATTTCCCATGTGGCATGCTTGGATTCTCCGAAAACACATTACTTTTCAAGGAGTATGGCTTAATCTCCTAACTTCGACATCAAGATTCTAAGGAGCTCCATGAAATGGCTGGCTGGTCTGGATTGATCAAAGAATTCTGTAGACGATATATAGTCATCGTATTTTACAATCTTGGCCACTGAACCAACCGAAGTACCTAGTGGGCCCATGGAAATTAGCTAGGAAAGAACCATTTCGCAAGGTGTTATACTTATTATATTAATAAAATTTCAACCTATTAAAGAAACCGATTTACCTCTAGGGATAAATCAAATGGTTTTATAATTCATGATTGGAAGGATTGGTTATTGTTTAATGAATTTTGTGCTTAGTTACATGAATTGAATATAATGTAATTCCTTTTCATACAACTTGTATTTTTTTCTTATATTGTTTGTAAGAAATTTTTTCACTTTATTTGATAGGTAACCAGTTTTATATCAATATTTAGAGGTCGTGTAATTGGCAATAAGTTTTATTATTTGGATATAGGGTAAATCGATGGATGAGATGGGTGTGAGAAGATTTTTTATTAACTAAAGAATGCACTACCCAGTATAATATATAAAACTTCGCAGATTTTTTAGTTGTTTTCCCAAAATAAAAACAACCCATCCTTTCATCTCATGTGCGCACTATGCATTAAAGATTCCTTCTCCGTGTAGGATTTGTCTGCCAACAGCACATTAAATTATTCGTTAGTTTCCATCAAACAAATTTTATTCGTTAGCACTAGGTTGGGTAAGTTTATTGCATAGTGAATATAACAAGGTCAACATAGAAAATAATGAATACTTTATTTTTGTGCATAGTGAACGGTGATGTAAAGTGCTATGGAAAAATCATAATAAATTAATGTGATCATTCTAGGGGATGTATAGTGAATATGACAAGGTCAACCAATTTTTAATAGCTTCGCAGTAAAGATCTTGATTACACATACGTTGAATCAATGTAATCATTCTAGGATCTGGAATAAAATAGCCAAAAACTATCCCAGTAATAAATTACCGCACCCCGATAAACTAAAACATGACAACTTAATGGAAACGAAAACCACTAATTACGACAACCAATAAAAACAATTAAATAGGCGTGTTTTGATATGGCATCCTGTGATGATTTGTAACCGTACGGTATTGATGTTTAATCAATGAAGTGAAGCATTTTCCTCTAAAAAAATAATTAAATAGATAGGAATAAGAAATCAATTCGAAAAATAATTAAATAGAATCGATTCGTGAGGTTCAGAAAAAGAATCCGTCAAATTATATGAAGTCGCAAGTGTTGTCTCTACGAAACTAAATAAATAGATTGGACAAAGAAATTAATTCGAAAACTAAATTATGTCTGATGGCCAGGGCTTACCGTAGTAATTTCTGAATTTGTGACGGGAGTCAAGGATGCACCTAGCCCTGTACCTATTTTTGTAATTTTTGCATTTTCTAAATTTATTTTTATTAATAAATGTCTTTTCCTAATAGGAAAATATCTTGTAAAATTATGAGATTTTTCTATAATCAATGATATTATATATTAAGATCATATTTCCAAAATTATGTAATTATGATACGATTACATTATAACACTCGTATGTTTTTGCGACATACACCATAATAGTACTTTGGCGTTATACACTGATATAATATGCATGTACATTGATACACCATAATACAACGATTACTATAAACTTTGTAATAATTAATAATAAAAAGAGAAAACTCGAGGATTATATCTCTTGTTTGTTAGTTTCTTCACTGAATATAATTATCTATTAGAAGGTAAGAAGAGAGAAGTAAAATTTGAAGTAATTAAAATGCGACAAACAATAGTACATCTATGTTATATATTGGTACACCATGCGACATAGAGTAGTACACCATGCGATATACAATGGTATACTATGCGACAAAAAAGTTACGTATGGTTGAATTTTATGTGTGATTTTCTCTCTATTACTTTTTTTTGAGTTATACCGTTTTTCGTTATTTTCTAGTTTCCCAAATTGACCTTATATTATCTTTGATATTACAATATTTTCATTCTTCATTACGCACGTTGACCATTTCACATTGTGCATACTATGTTGTTGGGGCATCAACACTGAATCCGACTTTGTAGATAGACCAATGAGTGTGATAAAAAGGTTCGACATGGAGAGAGTTAGGAGACATTATATCTCAAAATATGATTTGGAATACTTAATAATTAATTTTCTTTAATTTATGGTGTGTCCTAAAATATTTAGTTTATCTCTCTTATATTTTATTAAATCACAACAATAATATTGGCAATTAGAATGGAATAACATGCTCGTAATCCACTTCTACCTCCAAATATTACCCTGTTAAATTACTCTTTTTAACTCACCGAGTTGTATGTTAATGAACATTGTATTAATATATTTTGTTGGAGTTCGTGAGAATTTTAGAAGTGGAAAGGATGAATTCACTTGTGTATTAATCTCAACTGTTACATATTTATATTACAGAGGTGAAACTAATAAGCTAGAAATCAGGAACTAATCTACGAGGTTGTTACACCACTATCTAAGTTACGTGGGTCAAAAGACCCAAAGGAAATCTGGTTGAGGAAAAGATGGTTCTGTGCCATGGAAGTAGGACGACTGGAGAGACTTGGTAAAATAGCCGTTGGTGAGCTGTTTGCATTCAAAGTCGTGCAACGAACATCCGAGATTAATGGAGTTGTTGGAGCCGTATCTGATACGCCCCCGTAAGTTGGAAGATGAGGGGAGTAAATGTCGAGCATTCCCAACTTGGAGAGTAAGAAACCGGGACGCTTGGCGGACAAAGCCTTGGTGAAGATATCCGCAAGTTGAAATTGCGTAGGCACATGAAATGTTTTGATTAATCCTTGCTGAATCTTCTCGCGAACATGGTGACAATCAACTTCAATATGCTTAGTCCGTTCGTGAAAAATGGGATTAGCTGCAATGTACAAGGCCGAACGATTATCGCGATAAAGGAGAGCTGGTCCTTCCTTAAAGACACCAAGATCTTGAAGTAAATACTTGATCCGTTGAAGCTCGGCATCGTGTATGAGAGAGCTCGGTATTTGGCTTCCGAAGATGAGCGAGAGACGGTGGTCTGCTTCTTGGATTTCCCAGAAATGAGGGAATCATCAAGGAAGATGGCATACCCCGTAATTGACCTTCCAGACGTGCTACACTTTGCATAATCAGAATCACAATAAGCTTGTATCTGAGAAATTGAACCAGATGATAGAAAGATACCTGCACCAGGAGCTTGCTTAAGATATTTGAGAACATGAATCGCTGCTTGAAAGTGTGTATCCAAAGGGCGCGACATAAATTGTCTCAATTGTTGAACCGTAAATACAGTGTCGGGACAAGTAGTGACCAAATAAAGTAATTTGCCTACAACTCGTCTATATGTAGATGCATTGATAGGCAGATCGACGTCGTTATACTCATCCAGTTCGTCCTACGAAATTTCCTCCAAAGGCTTGCCAATTTCAGAACTGAGGCGAGTGGTGGTGGCCATTAGAGTAGTAGCTATTTCTGGTATCCCGCAAAAGTTTAAGAAAATATTTCTTTTGTGAGATGTGGATACCATTCTTGTTGTGAGCTATTTCAAGCCCAAGAAAGTACTTTAATTCGCCAAGATTCTTGAGCTTCAGATGTTGTTCAAGAAAGGCCTTCGTCTTGTTAATTTGCACCATATCATTGCCTACCAAGATAATATCATCGACATACACAAGCAAGACGGTAAAGAAAATGCCATCTCGTTTGGTAAATAGAGAGTGATCTAAATGAGATTGAACATATCCAAAAGTAAGTAATAAACTTGTTAGCTTGGCAAACCATTTATGGCTAGCTTGTCGCAAGCCATAAATTGACTTTCAAAGGCGACAAACCTTACCTTTGTCCTCATCCTTGACCGAATAACCAAGAGGAATTATCATATACACCTCTTCATTTAATTCGCCATGGAGAAAGGCGTTATTGACATTTAGTTGGTGTAAATGCCATTTGTTGATAGCCGCAAGGGCAAGTAACATCGTTACGGTGGTCATCTTAGCTAATAGAGAGAATGTGTCAAAGAAATTAATACTATAGGCTGTGTATAACCTTTAGCCATAAGACAGGCCTTGAATCATTCCACCGTTCCGTCTGAGTTCAGCTTGGTTTTATAGACCCATCGACAATTCACCAGTTTCTTGTAAGGAGGAAGGTAGACCAATTCC
Organism: Hypericum androsaemum; assembly: GCA_963995505.1. Taxonomy (NCBI): domain Eukaryota; kingdom Viridiplantae; phylum Streptophyta; class Magnoliopsida; order Malpighiales; family Hypericaceae; genus Hypericum; species Hypericum androsaemum. The sequence continues at coordinate 9,639,600 of OZ023188.1, forward strand.
CAAGTGCGATTATCTTAGAGAGCATTGAGTTCTAAAGCCATTCGACCAATTTGGATCAGAGGCAGCCTCCCTATAGGTACGAGGTTCGGTATGATCTAATAAAGAGACACTATAGGCACGATGTGAAGGGGACAAGTGAGCAAATGAGATAAAATGGTGGAGAGAATATGGAGTGGAGGAGTGTACCTTGTCCGATGTACGAGAAGTGGTAGAGCAAATATAATCTGAAAGACAGGCCGGGGGACATCGAATTCTTGTTAATCTCCGAATTGGAGGAGCCATCGCTGAAGGTTCTGGTACTGGTGTCACCTGAGTTTGGGGAGTTGATGTGTGGACAGGGATGTGAGGGTCGGAGGGTTCATCATCTGATAATGGTGTTAAATTTGGTAGAACAAGCTGTGTTGGATTAAACAGTTGATAAATGGGGAGATTAAAAACGTGCTCATCTTTGAACGGAAAATTTATTTCATGAAAGGTTACATCTCGAGAAATCAAAATCTTGTGAGTGTGTAAATCATATTACTTGTAAACTTTTATAACATAAGGTAACCCGAGGAAAACACATGGATGTGCACGAAGTGCAAATTTGGACTGATTTGGAGTTAAATTGGTTGCATAACATAGACAACCAAAAATACGTAATCGATTAAATTGTGGTTTTTCTTTGAAAATAATTTCATGCGGGGTTCGATTTTGCAATTTGACGATGGAGTGCGATTAATCAAATAAGTAGCATGTAAGATTGCATCACTCCAAAAGACGAGATAAATATGAGTGAAATAAAAGAGTTTGCGTAATATTTAGTAAATATTGGTGATTTCGCTCAATGTGGCAGTTTTGTTGTGGCATATAAATGTAAGACATTTCGTGCAAAATTTCCTTTTGTGAGAAAAATGAATGCATGAGAAATTCTTTACCTTGATTGCTACGAATGCAAAAAAATTCATGTTGAATTTCACCTCAATCATGTTAACAAATTGCTCAAGAATCGTACGTGTTTCTCTCTTAGACTTCATCATGAAAACCCAAAGTGATCGAGAATGATCGTCCAAGATAGTCAAGAAATAATTAAAACCATCATATGAAGAAATATTATATTTTCCCCAAATACCAACATGGATTAAATCAAAATGACAACTAGCTAATGACTCACTAATTGGAAAAGATAAACGCTTCTGTTTAGCAAGCGGACATGTAGGACAATGAGCTTGTGGTTTGGAAGTGATCTGTGGGTCTAATTGGCCGATAGTTCGAGCTTAGGTGGTGGTATGTGGCCAAATCAGGAGTGTCATAGGTCAGCTTGGGTAGCAGATCTGATGACATTATTGCTGGTCCGCCTGTCAATTAGTCGATATAGTCCCCCTTGTGCTTGTGCTCTACCAATCTTCTCCATCGAGACAAGGTCCTGAATAACACAATGATCAAATCCGAAAACAATTGCGCAAAAATTTTGACGCGTTAATTTGCTAACAGAATTGAGGTTAAAACCAAAGGAGGGAATAAAAAGAACATCTTTGAGACAAAGTGAATCCATTAGTTGTACGGATCCGATATGTGTATCCTAGATACGTTGACCATTCAGAAGAGAGACAAACATGTCGGAGAAGGGCTGAATTCAAACAAATGAGTGGACATGCAACTGATGTGGTCGATAGCACCAGAATCAATTATCCAGGTATTAGACGTGATAATAGGATCAGAATTGGAAGATGATATGATCTCACCAGCTTCGTGGGTGGATTGGATACGACAATGGATTTTGGGTAGGTGAAACAGTACCAGAGGGGCCGCCAGTTGCTTGTTGAAACAAGGACATCAAATTAGAACACTGCTCCGAGGATAATCAAAGTAGAGACAAATCAGTCATGCCTCCTTGAACATGATTGCTGGTGAATTGATGCGCATTCGAACCAGTTGGAGCTTCATCAGTTAGAATTGTGATAGCCATGGTCACTTTGAATCAACCTGGCTTGCAATCACGTAAAGGACAACCTGTAGGCGTTGATGTGCCTAACAAGGCCCTGATACCATGAGAATTTTAGAAGTGGAAAGGGATGAATTCACTTGTGTATTAATGTCAACCGTTACATATTTATATTACAGAGGTGAAACTAATAAGCTAGATATCATGAACTAATCTACGTGGTTGTTACACCACTATCTAAGTTACGTGGGTCAAATGACCCAAAGAAAATCTGGTTGAGAAAAAGATGGTTCCGTGCCATGGAAGTAGGACGACTCGAGAGACTTGGGCCCTGTTTGGCGAAACAGATTGGGAGCAGATTGCAGATAGCAGAAAGTAGATAGCAGATTGTGAGCAGATAGTAGATAGTAGATTGCAAAATGTGTTTGGTAAACTCAACTAGCAAAAAGCAGATTCAATTTAGTAGATTATATATTTTTGGTTAAGTTAATTATTAATTTATAAATTATACTTAAATAAAATAATCTAAATTATTTATTTAAATTAAAGTAGTGATAATTTAATATATAACTTATTTATATTCTAAATAAATATTTTGATAAAGGATAAATGGTTAGCTTATTGAATATATTAATTTCTTACATTTAGTTAGATATAAGAATAAGAATAAGAATAACAAGACCATGTCAATATTTATTTCAATATGTTAAAATTATCATTTATTCTAATTCTTATAGTTAACTAATTCAAAACTATATATAACATACAACTATTTAGTAAAGATTCATATTCATTGAAAGTAGAATTAAAATAACAATATCATGTAATTTCATATATAGTGAATAATTTTATTTTTATTTAAGAACATACGCATACTTTAAAAATATTAGGAATGAGAAAAAATTATTTGTTAATTTTGTATTTATTCTTTTTGATATTTTTAAAATAATTATTACAACTTTTTTATCCGATAGTAATACTAAAAATGTTATTCTCCAAAAATATTTGTATATTCTTTTCGATAATTTTTATAATAAAAAATAGATATCATTAATTTGATGTACATTAGAAATAAAATAATTTAAAATTCTTATCTTTAGAAAAACTAAATTTACTAAAAAATGTAACCAAAACTATAAAGAAATAAAAAAAATAACTACCTTATCTTCTATCTACTAGTAGATTAGAATAACTACCAAATCTACTATTTCACCAAACAAGTATATTGTACTTTCTACTCCTAATCTTCTATCTACTCCTAAACTATTAGTTCCCAAACACACCCTTGGTAAAATAGCCGTCGGTGAGCTGTTAGCACTCAAAGTCGTGCAACGAATATCCGAGATTGATGGAGTTATTGGAGTTGTATATGATAGTTCGAGTTCTTGAAAATACAATAATATTAAATAAATGAGTTTTGCCATCTTTTAAAGATCTTATTTGACTCAAATATGTATTAGTCAACTTAATAAATATCTAAGAATCATGTGGTATAAATAAAAAATTAAGATTTCCTCAATGATAACGTAGAACAAAACTAATATTACATACTAATACAAATGTAGTGATTCCAGGTATCACTCAAAAGATCGCATTTTTTTGTAAAGAAAAAAATTTACACCAGAAATTACACCTTGCCAATTTCCCTTTAGTCATTTTAATTATTAAGGTTCGATTTTCTTGATAAATAAAAAAACGTGGTGGTAAAAAAAAGTGAATAAATTGCCTTTGAGTATTTTGATTGCACATACAACTCAAAATGTTACGTGGAATAAAAAAAAATCGCATTTGAACACACATTTTTTTAGGAACAACATTTGAACACACGAGGACCAATTTAATGGCCTACAGATTTTGAAACATTGTTAAAAAAAAGCAGAGGCAACCTATTAGTAACCTGAATGCCCATGTAGTTGTCTCCCATGGGTGGTAATTTGCTAGTGATTTTTATAATTTTGTAAAACTACTCATTTGCAGAAGTTTATTAGTTTGATATTTTTTTTTGGTGGAAACAGTTTGATACCTTTTTTGAGAATTGAACGAACTTTTTTGAAGAGGATAAAATTCTACATTGTCTTCATGATTTCTTTCATTATTGTTAGTGATAAAATTACTTTGTTCTATCAACGTTTACACTTCGATTAAAATTTATACTTAGCAATTTGAAAAGAAATATATCATTTTGTCGTGGGAAAAAGGGTACAAGAACGTCAAGTAATCCGAGACGGATCCGGAATAGTCGTCCCAAGATCGGCCTAACCGAGAGGGTGATAAAAGAGTGAACCTTAGACGTTCAATCTAAGGGAGAGGGAGAAAAAAGAACTACAGGCTACGAGCTAAGCTACGATAAAAAGTAAAGATAGTTGTTGTTTGATGTGTTGCTGATGTCCTTCTCTGGCACCCGAACCCCCTTTATATAGCACCGCTTGCCCTAGGTCCATTCTTCCCGGGCAAGAAATCCCACCTCGGACGAATATTTTGTTTCCAAATCAACCCGACTTAGAATAGGAAAATCCAAGCCATCCTCCTTAAATGAACAAATTCCGTCCTTGAATAAAAATATCCCGATCGTGCCGACCAAGTCACTGTAACCCAAGATCTTGCCCGAATATCGAGAATCCTGGCTCAACTTAGAAAAATATAAGCCGACTTGACCCTCTCGAACCTTCTATGCAAAAAACTCATCTCAAGTCCGTCATCGCCTAAACAACTTACCGTCTTGAGGTCCAAAATGAGCCTGAGCTTCCCGCCTTCATGGACCAAATGGGCTTCCCATCCGGGCCCCCGAAGCGGGATCGTCAAGCCCGAGCAGACACCCTAAGAGAGCTCCATCTTCCCGTTTGGGCTCTCAAAATGGGATCGACAAGCCCATCCGGTCCTCCTACGGGGGCTTTTTCTTCCGTTCGTGCATCGAGCGGGCTCGATCCTACCGCCCGGGCCCCTAAAACGAGCTTCGCCTTTTGCCTGAGCCTCTAAGCAAGCCTCGTTCTTCTGCTCGAGCCCCTGAAATGGGCTTTGTTCTTTTGCCCGGGCCCTAGAAGCGAGCTGAGACTACCGCCCATAAGCCCTAAGGTGGGCCAAGCCTACCGCCCACAACCCCAAAGCGATAAGGGCCTACCGCCAATCGCCTTAAAGTCCAACGTGGAGTTGGGCGACCACCTGAGGCGGGCTGGGCAGTCCAATCCGGACGGAAACACCAACCCGAACATAAATTCCCGCACACCAACCCAGAGAAGAACACCTTTGCTACACACCCGGAGTATGAATTTTACACTATCATTTCACGTACCAAGGCGTCCAACCAGACATCACACTTCACAAGCCGAGACATCCACCCGGACACTTCGAAGGTCAAAATGCCCTCCGGGCTCCCCGCTCAAAGGTCAAAGCAACCATCCAGGCTCCCGCCCTGTAGGTTAAGGTGACCATCCGGGCTCTTGCCTTGCAGGTCAAAGAGACTATCCGGGCTCCTGCTTCAAAGTTATGAGCATTTTACTAAGGAATGCCACCCAGATGGGCAGGAAGAGGAACGAACCAGGCTCCCGCCTTGGTCTTGGAAGCGAAAAGTAGACCAAAGTGGGAAGCGGACCAAACCGGACGCTTTGGTTTTGGAAGCGGGAAGCGGACTGAATCGGTCCAAAGTGGGATCAGATTGAAGTAGAGTTTTGACCACCTTTTACTTCGAATCAGAATATATCATAAACTAAAAAGTTGTAGATCTTTGTCTTGCCTTTCCATAACCGAAAGAATTAGCTCAATCTGATATCCGAGTCAAAATCTACCACTGATCTACCAAAGTCCATCAGAACTCATCAAGAAGGCTAACACTGGAAATTGACGCTTTGTTTAGACCTGATTCTAACCTGAATTAGACAAGGCTCTTCAAAACGAAGTGGTAGATACATGTCTCCCCTTTCCATAACCATAAGAATCTCCTTATTCTACCCTGTGAGTCCAAAGTAATGGCCAATCTACCACGGAAGGATGTTGTCATCCAAGGACAAACCGAAGTACACCAAGGACAACCTAACAAAGTGATCTATCGTCATCGGTTTTGAGCAAGTTTGACCATCATTGGACTTGAAGGAGGGGAGGCCATCCACAATCTCTTTCCAACTTAAAATCAGAAGTGATAGCTTTGAGACAACACTGCCCACTGGTCACTTTGAGACCACATCGGTCACCGGTCACCCGGTCACTTTGAGACCACACCGGGTACCTCAAAATATATTGACAATGGTGAGATTATTTTTTTACTTCAATAATGTCCCCCGCATGTTAATACTTCGGTACGACCAGGCGAGAAGCAATTACGTGGTCCTTCATCTCTTATTGGCATCTTTTAGCTAACTCAAAATGAAGATGAGCATCTCTAAAAGGTCTAGGCCATCTACCCATTCGACTTATAGGGTGACAAGGTAGAAACCTTCGATTGCCTTGTCACCTCGCTTATTGCTTCATTTCCCATAAGTAGGAGGAGTACTTGCCCACCGGGTGTGGCACTAATCGACCGTTGGGATGAAAGGGCAGCATCCTGTTTGATCAAACTCGCACACCAGGCAAACCAGCCATCTACATTGCTCCAGACCAACCTAATTGGTATTGTGGTCCCTTCGTTGTAAGTCGTCTCTATGGTTATGATCATGCCGGTTTGACCGACCTCTTCCCTCTCCTTATCAAGGTTCCTATGGAACAATTGGAGAAGCTTGTTTACCACCGCTGCGATGTCTACTAATACTCATTTGATTGACTTCGCAAAAATGTGAGCCATGGTGTGGTGAGGCTTGAGAAGTTCGCCCATCATCTGCATAGGCATCATGATGATGTCGTTGCCAATGAAGTCCTCCACCAAAGGTATGACCAAGGGGTTCTCTACCACCTGAAGCGCATTGGGGTCCTCTTCAATTACATCGCCCTTGAAGCGGCTTGGTTGATTGGGTTCTGTCCCGGGGCTACCCTGCACCATGTTGATTGCCAGCTTAATAGGAAAGTTTCTAAACTTGACGTACCTCATGTCAAGGTCGACTGAGTCCTCTTTGCTCTTACTATCTGTCCCGTCCTGCTGAGGGTAATCCTTCTTTGGGTAGATCTGGCTTCTCACCTTAGGTATCCACTTGCGGATCAACTTCTTGCGTGGGTCATCGGGTTCCTTAGGTCGAACCTCCCTAACGTGATTGAGGTCCTTTCTGTTCTTTGACTTATCAACTTCGACCTCCTTGGCCCAGCCTTGGGTCAGGGCCGATCGGTGTTTAACACGTGGGCGAGCTAGGAGCACCTTTTGTTTCTCCAGCTGGACCCTTTGCTCCGTGAGTTTCCTTTTGAGGTCCTTGATGGCTTAATTTCATTTATGGACCTTCCTCTCAAGGTGACGTCTCTGGGTCATAGTCAGGACATCTCGCGTTGGTAGATCAAGGGTGACCCTCTAATCTCCAATTCGGTTGAAGGTATACCAGTGTGGGTTGGACCCATCTTGAAGGTCCACCTTGATACGAGGATGGCAGAGCCTCCACGTCTCATCGACTTCCTTCGGACGGTAGAACTTTTGAGTCCTTAGGATTCTACTATTAGGTGGCCGTCCTTGCTCCCTGAGTCTTGCATCTCGGGTCTTAAGGTTGGCCTTTTCTTGCTTAGGACTATCAGCTCCCCTTAAATAAAAGGATTTCTATGCCTTTGGAACGCTGTTGTCGGGCGATCTTCCTTTCCCCCCGAGTTTTGCCCCTCGGGTCTTAAGGTCGACCTTCCCTCTCCTGGGACCATCGGCTCCCCTCTTACGAAAGGAGTTCTGAGCCTTTGGGATGCCATTATTGGGCGGCCTTTCGTGCCCCCCGAGTCTTGTCCACCGGGTCTTGGGGTCGGCCTTTATTTTCTTTGAGCTATCAGCTCCCCTCAGACGAAAAGACTTCTGAGCTTTTGGGATGCCATTATCAGGCGATCATCCTTACCCCCTGAGTCTTGCCCGCTAGTTCTTATGGTTAGCCATTCCCTTCTTAGGGTCCAACCATCCTTGCTCCCCGAGTCTTTCCCTCCGGGTCTTAGGGTCGGCCTTTGTTGGCTTTGGCCTCTCCCCTTTTTGGCTTCATTGGATGCCAACCATAGCAATGAAAGTACTTACATGGGGTCAATTGCCAGTTTCCCCCCGTGACATTGATGTGAAGCCAAGCACTCAGATTGAGAGAGTTGAGGTTGTCCTTCTGTCCCTTGTTGTTGGGTAGATTCGAACACCAGCTGACGGTTGATGTCATCCTCATCGAGCTCTCCTTGTTGATTGAAGTTGTCCTCATCAAGCTCGTCATCCTCATCGAGCTTTTCTTGTCAATTGACGTCATCTTCATCGAGCTCATCATCCTCATCGAGCTCTTTTTGTTGGTTGATGTCATCAACATCGAGCTCGTCATCCTCATCGAGCTCTTCTTGTCGATTGACATCATTGTTATCGAGCTCGTCATCCTCATCGAGCTCTTCTTATCGGTTGACGTCGTCATTATCAAGTCCTAGGTCGAAACAAAAGTAACATCATGAACCATTGGGTAGTCAATGATCGTCACATGAACCTCTTAGATCTCCTCGCTCGTAAAGGATTCTTGCAAGATTGGGTCATTGCAGCTTCAACCGATGGGAGTCGGCTGAGTAAATTTGTGAAGTCTGGAGTCTTGGCATCACGATAAGGTAAAGACCATACCGATTGCCTCGAAGTAGGCTAAATGAGGGATGATGGCCCTATGAGGGATCTGGACTGGGGGACGTTTGCCGAGGTACTTCGTCCATGTCATCCCAAATTCCTTGGGGTTGATTAGAAAGTCTATGATAGGACTCATTACCTCGCATCCAGATTTTGTCACTATATCTCATCTACTCCTTGTTATCACGTCGAATCTTGTCGAGTCGAGTATTGATATCCTCAAGTTTTCTGGCTATGGCGGTGAGCTTCTCCTTAAAGGATACCATGTTGGTGGTAATCCTCCCGAAACCCGTCTGGGTAGTAGGGAGAGCTGGCTCTTTGGTGTGAGCCGAGGTGGATGAGTTCCTCCTAACAGGTTGTCGGGAAGAGGGTGGCACCGCCTCCTTGGAGAAGACCGCGTTGGATGGGTTCTTCCCAACGGGTTACCGGGAAGAGGGTGGTGCTGCCTCCTTAGAGAAGACCGCGTTGGATGGGTTCTTCCTAACGGGTTACCGGGAAGAGGGTGATGCTGCATCCTTGGGGTTGGAGTTGGCTTAAGCAGCAAGATTCATGGTCATCTTGATCGAATGAAGCTAGACCGCCTTCTCAGACGTCTTCCTTAGTCCCACCGAGCGTGCCAAAAATATGTTGTGGAAAAAAGGGGTACGAGAACGTCAAGCAACCCCAAACAGATCCGGAGTGGTCATCCCAAGGTCGGGCTAACTGAGAGGGTAAAAAAAGAGTGAACCTTAGACGTTCAATCTAAGGGAGAGGGAGAAAAAAGAACTACGGGTTATGAGCTAAGCTACGATAAAAAGTAAAGATAGTTGTTGTTTGATGTGTTGGTGATGTCCTTCTCCGGCACCCGAGCCCCCTTTATATAGCGCCACTTGTCCTAGTTCCATCCTTCCCGGGCAAGAAATCTCACCTCGAACGAATATTTTATTTCCAAATCAACCCGGCTTAGAATAGGAAAATCCAAGCCGTCCTCCTTAAATGAACAAATTCTGTCCTTGAATAAGAATATCACGATCGTGCCGACCAAGCCATTATAACCCAAGATCTTGCCTGAATATCGAGAATCCCTGCCCAACTTAAGAAAATATAAGCCGACTTGACCCTCTCGAACCTTCTATGCAAAAAACTCATCACAAGTCTGTCATTGCCTAAACAACTTACCGTCTTGAGTTCCAAAATGAGCATGAGCTTCCCGCCTTCATTGACCAAAAGGGCTTCCCATCTAGTCCCCTGAAGCGGGATCATCAAGTCTTTGTCTCCCCATCCGGGCTCTAAAAATGGGATTGTCAAGCCAATCCGGTCCTACGTAGGCTTTTTCTTTCATCTGGGCCCCGAGCGGGCTCGATCCTACCGCCCGAGGCCCTAAAACAAGCTTTGCCTTTTACACGAGCCCCTAAGCAAGCCTCGTTCTTCCACCCAAGCCCCTAAAATGGGTTTCGTTCTTCCGCCAACCTCGAGGATGGCCAACCTCGGCCAATCCGCTTTGTAGTCGCACAACACTAGGAGCCGGAGAGCATGTAATGAAGGAAGAAGCTTAAGAATGGAGACCCGTTTGAAGGGTGGACCCACCGATTTCTTAAAGTGGTATGAGGTCATCTAGGTCATCATAGATTTTGGGGTCCAAAGTGAGTGACGCTCTCGGTGAAGATGCCTGCAAAAATGATGATCGTAAGTTATGCTAGCTTTGTAAATTGAAATTAAGGTGGAAGAGAACAAAGCTATACCTCCAAAATGGGAGATGGAGGTGAGGCATCAACGTCGTCCTCGAAGTCGAAGTCATCGGAAGAAGCCACTACACGAAGAGGAGATGGTAAGGCAAAAGTAATTAGGCAAGTAAGGAGCGAGGTGAAGAGGTTGGTAACGTACCTTTTTTGGGAGAGCCAACGTCACATGTGGAAGAAGATTTGGTCAAGGACTCCTCATTTACAATCGCTTTTGAAGTAGTGGCTTTCTGCTTCTTCTTCTTGGGAGTCGCCTTGCGATCCTTCTTGCGTTTGTTGGTAGGATTCTTCTCCATTATAGTGAATGTCTGAGCCAATTGCATCTCGAGAATCTCCCAGCGCTTGAGGATGCTCCACTAGGATTTGAACTCCGATGTACGACCGTTGGAGAAGGTGTATGGTTGTACCTTGCTGCGGCTAAGGAGGTACTTGCTCATCTTGAGAAATGGCTTGGCATTCTCCCGCTTGGTTTGGTCAGCTCAGGGTATCGAGATGTCTGTGAAAGAGATAGGTGAGTGGGAACGGTATCCCCTAAATGAGGCCAAGCTGATGTGTAACATATTAGGGATTGTAAGCCTTGATTATCATTCGCTTAACATTGCAACCGCAAATGAGATCTCTTACAGTGAGTATGCTTCTCCAAGCTCTCGGGCTCTAAGACATATCTGAAGGGGTCAAGAAAGAAGGCTTGCATGCCATTTAAAGTAGAGGTGTGGCCCGGGCCCCGTCATGCTCTTCGTGGTTGTAGGCAGAGAAGTAATCTTGGAGACTATCTACAGGGGCTCTGACCCAGTATAAGGAGAGAGTGGATGCCGTACCTCCGGGAAGTAGGCCAAACACCATACTAAAACCATTGATTAGGGTCTGTTGGCACTGAATCTCTCTTCGGTCCATCGGGCGTTGACATAGATGGCTAGTTGACTAAATATGAGTGCGAGCACGTACAGTCCTAATGCTATCCTCCTTCCTTCGGCAAGTGCAGAGGCCAGGTTGAAGTACTCTGTGGAGGCACGATGTGAAGATGGTCATGTAACATAGCAGACAATCCACAAGAGGAGAAATGCGACATATTTGTCCCCTTTCTTCAAGGCAATCTTGGCCTCGTCCCCGGTGAGGTCGTCGTCTGACAACTTGTAAGCTTGGATGTATGCGTTGAAGTTAGTTTTAGTCGGCCTCTTAGATTTGTGCCTCCCCTAGAGTTTGGTATCGATCACAGGGATGCTAGGTAGGACAGGCACCCCATCCGGAGGAAGTCCAAAAAGCACAGCCAAGTCATAGAGTGTGACCGTCTTCATACCTGCAAGTTGGAGCGGATCGGTGAGAAACAAGTAAGGCAAGGTATTGGTTTGTGAAGTGTGGAAAATGCTTACCAGACCGAAAGATGATGAAAACATTTGCATTCGGGCACAAACAGAAGTAGTAGGGCACCTAAGAGAGGATGGCAATGCTCAAACTTTAGCATGCAAAGTGATAAGAGGGGAGCAATGCCAGTTTGCTCCCATATTGGTTCAAAGGAGTTCTTTAAGCGAGTGTAACAATGCTCGAACTCATCAAGAAGAGTGGGCCATACGCGAAACCCTTTGCAATCACCCCACCAAGATAAGTCGAATGGGTCCCCTTTAAAAAGAGGATGTCCAATGCGTGATATATGAGCAAATCTCTAAAGTCGTCGGCCTTACAGACTGTGGGGCCAAGAACACGATTCTTAGATGTGGAGGAAGAGGCATCCTCAATGGGATGTTAGTCCCCAAAAGTAGAAGTGTTGAGGATACCGGCTTGGAGTGTTTCGGCTATGGAAATGTTGGATGGCACTATGTGTACGTCTTGAAAAACAAGACGAAAGGCAGTTAGAATGACATGAAGGCAAAACAAAATCGTGAAAGCCATTCTGGCTTGGAATCAGTCATACGGTGTCGCGGGATCGCCCCATGTGAGAACACGTGCCGAGCTCGCCCCACATGCGACAGCATGTCGAGCTCGCTCCACATGGGAACGCAGTGCAAGTTTGCCTCTTGTAGGGGCGGCCTAGCTTGGGCCGTGGAAAATGGATGCTTAGACAAACCCATCTAGGGTGATCCATTCTACACATACGTTGTGCAAATGTTATTCTCTACAATGTTCTTTCTTATACCAAGGCCAAGCTAAGACTAAATGGAGCAAAGCAAAGTTTAAAAATTGAAGGATGAACAAAGATGAACCAAGCTAGGACAAGAAGCAACAAGTGTCCAAGAGTGAAGAGCAACCTTCAAAGAAGCCAAATAAGTCCACTAGCAACACAAGATTTGGACAAAATGTAACTTTCACTTTCCTCTTTTTGGATAACTTAGGGTTTTTAGAAGATGGAAATGGGGAAAAGAAGTAGTAGTTTACCATGGATTTGGAGATGAGCCAAATGGAAGAGTCTTCATGAAAAAGGAGGAGGAGGTCTAATTTTTCCCTCCATTGAAGCTTGAAATTCGGATTTGGAGAAGGGAGGGGAATAAATGGGGGCTTTTGAAAGTTTTGGCTCTTTTTAAAGAGAAGGAAGGACATGCGTGGGTTGTTTATTCTTTAGACAAGGAAAAGGCCCAATAAGGGTGAAAGGAGTAGTCCAAGCCCATCAAATTGGAGGAGAGAATTAAAGATTGTTAAAGGGATGGACATACGAGATAACACGTCAATAATTCTTGTTCGGGTTGCTTCGAAGTATTAACGTGCGGGGGGGATTGTTAAGGCTTGAAAGTAATCTCGAATTTGATTCGATCCGAGTTTTGGCTTGGTTGATCTTGGATGATCCGCGTGGGTTGGAGCTCGAATTAGGTTCACCTGCATTGAAAGCCATTAGGCCTGGAGTCTGCCTTGTCTTGGAGAATGATAGGCTAGAGAACGCCTTAGACTTGAGAACTCCCCGGGAATGAGAACACTAGGCTTTAGAATGCCCAGGGATGGGCTTTCGAGGTGGAGCTCATCGGGTTTGTAGAGTCTGCCTTAGTATGGGTGTTGTGGGTTACCCGAGCTCGCATTGTTGGGTTGGAGCTCGCCCGTAAGGATTATTAGAGGCTCGTTCAACCCACTTCAATTTAACAGGGCCCTACTAGCCTGGGATTTAGGGAAGAAGCCGGGCCCATCTTGTTTGAATGAGTTTGTGAACAAGCTCATTTTAGTTTTGCCTGGCTCGCCTGGGTTCGACATAGAGCAGACTTTGGATTGGGCTCAGGCCCGTAGGGTTGCTTCTTTGTATAAGCTGGAAGGTTTTTTTGGCGTGGTGTAACTTAGGGTTTGGTTGTATTTTGGTGGAAACGTTCGAGAAGGATAAAGGCGGTCAAGATTTTCCTAAGTTGAAGCTGGGATCTTCAATATTCGGGCAAGATTGGAATGTTCCTTTTTAAGGCCGGGCTTGCTTGTCCGTCAAGGCTTGAGCGTTCCAATTTTGAAGTCGAATCTCTCTGATTTGGAAGTCGATCTTGGGAATGATTTGCTTGTTCAGGGATGGATTCCCTTGCCCTGGAGAGTCAGTTTAGATTTTCCTATTCTAAGCCGGGTCCATTGGAAAGCAGTATAATGGGAAATTTCCTATTTTTGAAGATGGAGCTAGGTCAAGGCGTTCTATATAAAGAGGGCTCGGCGAAGGAGAAGAACATCACCACCATAACACAACAACTTCTTTACTATCTCTGTTGTTTTTCCTTTCCATAGCCCATAACTCATAGCTTACCGCAGCCTTGTTAGACCGACCTTGGGACGACCACTCTGGACCATCCTAGGTTATTTGTTCTCTTTTTTCCTGCAATAGCATGACAAGGGTATTAGGGTAATTTAACCCACTTTTATAACGCGTAGACGTGCGTCAGTTGTCCTCTTGTTACTGTTCCCCTTTTTTGTCTGAGTGGTTTAACCTGTTTGATATTAAATTATTATTGCGATTCGCTTAAATATTTAGGCTAAATAACTCTCAGTATTCTGAAGTTTAATATATTCGCCTATTAGACTTCTGTATTTTCAAAATAGATTATAAAAATTTTACAGTTTGGTTTTATTATACTCTCGAGTCTCTCGCTGATGTCATCAATTGATGAGTGTGTAAACACTCATGTGTTTGTTGTATGATTTGATCATATTTAATCATGTTTTGATCCGTTTTGGTCTTGTCCTATTGAGTCTTTTGTTTGTTTTATGTGTTTGAGTCTCGATTGGTCTTCTAATGTTTGTCGTATATTTTGGAAGGTACTTGGAGCGGTTCATGGATAAGTGGAGCTAGGATGAGATGAAGAAAAGCGAGGAGCTGACTTATGAAGATAAGTAGCTCATCCAAAGTCCGGTCTCCAATTCTAGCGGCCGCCGGTCTTCAATTCCAGACTGATCTTAAAGGACTAAAATGATGATAAGTAGCCCATTCGAAGTTCGATGGAGTCAAATAAAGTGGCTATGGAAAGAAAACATCCGTGGCTACAACTTTACTTCAAAGGTCATCCTCAAATTATGAGTGCAAGAGGCTGAAAAATGGTCCCAAAGTTAAGCTTCAAATCTGTAACCAAATTCCAGATTTCTGGCTTCCGAATTTGAGGAAAAATTGCGGGCCCATTTCGAATTTGTTTAGCACTTTCATTTGCTGGAACTGCACATAAGATGTGTGGCATGTGTGGCATGTTTTGTGTAATAATTTCTCTTGGCATGTGTGGCATGTTCTCTATTGGAATCCTTAGGTGGAAAGATGAGCTTTTCAACTAAAAAGAGAGCTTTCCAACTCAAAAGAGGAAGGAAAGCTCTCATCTCAACTTCTATAAATAGAGGATGGATGTAGAGACATGGACATCACGATATATATAGAGTTGTCTGCATAAAATTGGAGGTAGAGACTTAAGAGAAAATACCAAATGAGGAGCACCATTGGAGGAATGCTAGAACGGACCTTGAAGAAGGATGCTTGAGGAAGCTCTTGACCACATCTTGAGCATTCTCTATCTCTCTCTTTAATGTTATTTTCTATCGTGTTCTTGTATAAACTTTCTCGTGTTATGAATATATTTCGTGAGTAGTTCTCTTGTGAGTGTGATCCCCTAATATGTGATTGATTATCTATATTAGGTTGTGGTTCGATTATCTTTTGTAATAGTTGTTAATTGGTGTGCTTAATGCATAATCTAAATTGGCCACTTAGATTATGATTCGAGTTGATGATAGTAGACCGAAAGGCACTAAAATTGATGGAAAGAACCAATTAGCATGTTCTTAGGTATTAATGAGACGTTTTGATATCGTAAGAATAACCCGCTAGGAGAAATCTTCATAATTGAGATTAGTTTAGTTCTAGGTCTAATTGATGAGCGAAAGTATTGATTAGTAATCTAGGCCTTTGCTATCTTAGTTTTATCTCTCTAATGAGCGAAAGCGTTAGGGGAATGTATTAGAACACTCTGGGTACTATAAGGGATTCATAGAACCATAATCTTGACATAGGTAGTTAATCCATAGGGTATCGTGCTCGCTTGTCTCCTATTGAATTTACAACTCTTCTATTTGTATTTTCAATTTTGTTTATTTACTTGCAACCTTTTACAACCTCATAAATCCTTAAATTCTCTCGCTTTGCATAATCACTTGTCTTGATTTTGTGTTCAACCCTCAGTTCGAAACCCTACTTATTCACTATACTATTTAGTTGTGCGTCAAATTGTTTAGCAAATTTGCATACGTCATCGCTCAATTTTTTCTTATTTATATTTAAAATAACTGTTCTACCCTTGGTCCGATTAACCAAAATCTCCTGTCATTTTTATGACAAACACCAACTCCGGTCATCATCTCCGGCCACCCTCCGGTAATTTTTCTGGCGACAATCAAAATCAACCAAAAAAACAAAAAATCATCGCCGGGAAGAAGAACTTCTTGCCACCCTCATCTTCCTCTTGGTCTACCGCTCCCCTTCTGCTTTGTCCTCCTCTGCCAATGCCCGGTACACCACCCGGACCCATCCCGGCGATCCTTAATGGCGATAGCCTCAATACCCAGACAACAAAACGATCTCTTACATCCTATTATACCCTTGCTTGATTTCAGTTAATTTAATAGATTTAATTTAGCTTCTTCAAATTCGAATAATGGTACCTCTTGTTCCTATCGTAATTTCTCGAGGCAAACACAGCATATAGTCGGATTCGAAGAGGGAGAAAGAAAAAACAGAGGGAAAGGAGAAGGGGTTAGCTTCTGTAGAGCATACGCTGTCGGAGTGGAGAGGGACGCGTTGATAGAGGGAGGAGTGGAGGAAGGCTAGGGTCGCTGGCGGAGACGAAGCTGTGTTGGTCGTTAAGCCGTCGACGTCGTTATTGTCATTAAGCCATTTTCCTGGGAGAAGAACGACCAAAGCATATTGCGAGAACGATGGGAGAAAGTCCCAGAGGGTTTCAAGTTCGATGTTCCCGAGCCCAAGGCCAAAGCCGCTGCCTGCTCACCGGGTACCGTCGATGGAGACAAATAGAGGTTGTGAGATCGGGATGTTGTGGTAATGGAGGTCGGAATAGATTTAATTGAATGTTTGATTGGTGGAGAAGACAGTGGAGGTTAAAGAAGACAGTGGCAAAAAAAGAGTAATTTATATTAATTTTTGTAAGGGTAAATTTGTCATTTACATGAAAAAAATATTTGATGAAAACAGCGTGAGTTTCGAGATTATAAAAAAACTGAACTGCATGAATTTTTTATTCTATTTTGAAAATATAGGGGTCTGAGAGGTAAATATACTAAACTCTAGGGCCGTGAGGATAATTTACCCAAATATTTATGCAATTATATTAGTGTTGTATGGAGATTTAAAGTTAGAAAGTTTACATCAATGGCCATATCCTCACCATGCCGCCATCCCCACCGATCATGCCGCCTCCCACCACCACCACGACCCACCTCCGCCTCGACCACCCCATTGTACGCCCATAGAGACTGATAATGTCATGACTGCACCACCGGACAAGCCACCAGACCTACCAACGCCCTCACTCTAGGACAAGCTCCTCGGTAATCATGGCCAATAACCTATCTTATTCTCGGAGGAGGACTTTGTAACCGCCGGCCTGATCCACGTTCAAATGGCAAATGCCTCGT
Source organism: Hypericum androsaemum (assembly GCA_963995505.1). Classification (NCBI taxonomy): domain Eukaryota; kingdom Viridiplantae; phylum Streptophyta; class Magnoliopsida; order Malpighiales; family Hypericaceae; genus Hypericum; species Hypericum androsaemum. The sequence goes on from OZ023188.1 coordinate 9,656,995, forward strand.
TACAGATTTCACGAGCTGATGTTGATACGGGTGTGATGGAGCAGATGAACCAACATCTAGCGGGTTGCTTAGTCTTGAAGCTCCTAGGATGGTTCATGACTCACCAAGTCATAGACCGTCATCTCCGAAATTTATGGAAGCCTAAAAGGGCGATGACCCTTAGCGACCTCCCTAATGGCTTATATATGGTACAGTTTGGGCTACAAGACGACCATGTTTGGGTACTGGCTGATAGACCATGGACAATCACGGGGCACTACCTTAAGGTGCACCACTGGTCATCGGAGTTTGAGCTGGCTACAATGCCATCTCAGCCACTATAGTCTGGATCTGACTATCCGTACTCCCGATGAACTATTACCACGAACGTATCCTACTAGGGATTACCCAGGCCCTCGAGAAGCCTTCAAGGTGGATGAGGTGACTCTCCCGACTCAGCGGGGTCGCTATGCACGAATTTCCATTAAAGTTGATCTCTGGCATCCTCTTCCCAGAATTTTGCTAGTTGATGGTAGAAGGGTTAGGCTTGAGTATGAAAATCAGCATATCATTTGTATGTGGTGTGGTAAATATGGGCACCTGTCGATGGCTTGCTCGGAGATAGCATGCCTGGCCCCACCGCCGACGAATGTAGCTGAATAGGGTGCATAGCAAGTGCCGACAGAGCCCCCAACAGAACCCAGAGCAATATTGCCTCAGGCCCAGCCCGAGGAGAGCCACATCGAAAAGGCCAGCAGAAGGGAATGGATGGTGGTCAAAAGAAGGCCACGTCGAGCACCTAGGGTAGAGGCAACCAAAGGCTTCTCTGGTAACAGATTTGAGGCCCTAATAGCGTAAGACCAGCCGTTTGTTCAAGGGCTGTTGGCTAGTGAACCGGCCACCAGAGCTGGGACGCAGAATCAACAGGGAACGACATCGGAAGGGACAAGGAAAGTCAGAATGGGATGAAGCGTGATTCCCGTTCATCAGGCAAAAATCACGTAGGAATCCTCCTTGGCTCCAACGGCTACTTCCAATTCAGGGGGCATTCCTAAAATGGCCCAGCCCAAATCTGGGTTGGCTAATCCTAAATCTCCCACTATTTATGGCCCAAACCCCAGACCTTCTATGACTGACTCGTGTACACCTTCTAATGATGCAGGCACAGAAGCAGCCCAAGCCCAAGTGAAGGAAGTAGCCTAGAACTGAGGAAAAGGTGTAGCAAAGGCCCATGGAAGCAAAGCTAAACCAACCCAGAAGACTACCCACAGAGACCGCATCCATGAAGCCTTACACACAGAGCCCGTTTCAGCAGCCCAACCCAAAAACCCCCACTTAGTTTTCTCAAGATTTTCCAAGTCCATTGACTTGACTTCTGTCCAAACTATTGCAAGTTTCAAATTAAAGCCCAAGCCCACATCATCCCAGAAGAGAAAGGGCCAGGCCAAGGCCTATCAGGCCATCCCTATGTCCCAACGGGCTGCTTACTATTTGGACCCCAACAAAGGAGATGACCCGGGTCTGACTACATCCAAGAAGAGACCCTGTGGCCGACCCAAGTCGAGTGAAGCGAGGAACACCCACCCTCTTAATGTTTAGGCCTATAACAACATCCAGGAGCACAACGAGGCCTAAAGACCTAGCTTCTGAGCCCAAGCTAGGGTCGCAGCCCATCACCTGCGAGGAGATTTGGAGATTGAATAAGTACTGACCCAGTCCGGTCCAGTAGTGGCCCATGGAGAAAATGATGTGGAAGACAGCGCTGAAGTGGATAGTGGCCCAACAGCCATGTCAGCATAACACACCTAGCCATGTTTGCACTCCATATTCCATCTGCTATTTTTATCTATTTCGTACACCTGCTCATATTTTCTTGATGGCGAGTATTTCAATTATGTTTTGGAAATGTTGTGGGGCTGGTACCCTCATTTTTTACAAGCTGCTCGTACCATTTTGAACAAGTATAAACCTGATGCTCTGGCCATCCTTGAACCCAAATTTTTGGACACCTGGGCTTCTCGAATGTGAAGAGTGTCGAGGCGATAGGGTATAGCGGTGGGATTTGGCTCCTTTGGAATGCTCCGATAATCCAGATCTTTATCCTGCTGCGGGAAGCTCAGTTTATCCATATGGAAGTTCGATCCTCCCAAGCGACCTTCCATCTCAGTATGGTCTATGCCAGCCCTAGAGTCACATATTAGCGAGGGTTATGAAGCAGGCTCGCAATGCTCAGCTCTACTATAACAGGGCCTTGGGTCTCTGATGGAGACTTTAATGACATCATGTCACTGGAGGAGCGTCAAGGTAGCTCCAAAACCCTCATAGATCATGACTTACATTTTGCTGTAGATGTTGACGTACTCGATCTTATCGATGTCGGTTACTAGGGCCCGAGGTTCACTTGGTCTCATGGTCTGAAAACGTCTACCCGGGTTTCCAAGTGCCTGGATCAAGTTTTGTGCAATGTGGATTATTGACTAGGTTGGCAGAAGGCGGTGGTAAGGCATCTACCACCCTTATTGTCAGATCACTCCCCTATCCTCCTTGATCTCTAACCGGGGGATGAGAGGAATAGGAGAGAGGGGCCATTTTGCTTTCTGGCTGCCTGGCTTCTCCATGCTAGTTTTATGCCCTTTATGGATTCCTAGTGGCCTAGGACTTCCACTACCAGCAGTGCCTTGGAGACCCTCACTCCAGCACTACGAAGGTGGAACTGTGATATGTTTGGCCATATCCTCCGGCGCAAGGAGAGATGCATTGCCAGACTCAGCGATCTGTGCAGGTGAGACTATGAGGGGGCTCCTCTAGCTGGAGTCTGGTTGACTTACTGACCTAGGTAGATCAGCAACCCGTGCGGAGATCCAGGATATTTTATTCCAGATGGGACCATATAAGGCCCTAGGGGAGGATGGATACCAAGCTATCTTCTCCGTAGAGGTCGACTTCCTCCTAACCTGAATACTACACTAATCACTCTACTTCCTAAGGTGCCTATGCCTGAGACGCTGACCCAGTTCCGGCCTATCAATCTATGCAGTGTTCTTTACAAGATCATTACAAAGATCTTGGTGAGCTGATTAAAGCCCCTCCTGGATACGATTGTGAGCCCGACACAGTCGAGCTTTATCCTTGGCTCACAAAATTGTTATTCTTCGAGAGATGGTTCACTCAATGGCTCACAAAAGTGGGAGAACTGGTTGCATGGTCATTAAGCTTGACTTGAAAAAAGCTTATGACCGTCTCAGGTGTGATTTCCTTTGTGAGACGCTTACTCTGACTAGCCTCTCGACCATCTTTGTTGACTGGATCATGGAGTGCGTTAGGACCACCTCGATGCAGGTCCTCTAGAATAGAGGGAAGACCGAGTCTTTCAACCTGTCCTGCGGGATCCACCAGGGTGACCCCATCTGCCCCTACCCTTTTATTTTGTGCATGAAGCATTTATCTCATGCCATTGAGCAACTAGTGCAGGCGGACAGGTGGGCACCTATCAGATTGACTCATCGTGTGCCTCCCCTATTTCAGCTGATGTTTGTCGATGATCTGATCCTTATATACGAGGATACAGTAGACCAAGCAGTCATGGTACGGGACCTTCTGGCCACCTTCAATGACTATTCAAAATAGCGTGTTAGTCTACCTAAGTCTAAGTTCATGATATCTCAGAATATCTGCCAGGAGCTGACTAGCTACCTCAGTGACGTGATGGGCATTCAGTTAACCATAATTTTAGACAGTACCTCGGTGCCCTGACTGCTCTGAGTAGACGATGCCGGCAGATCTCCCATTATATCCCGGAGAGATTTTGGGGCAGGATGACTGGTTGGAAGGCGAGGACATTGAGTAGAGTGGGTCGTGTTACACTTGCCTGCTCAGACTTGTCCTCCATCCCATCATATGTTATGCAATCAGATCTACTGCCTCCTAGTGTGTGCTCGAATATGGATAGTTGCATTAGCAACTTTATCTGGGACACCCATCAGCATTCAGACTGCCAGCGCATACACCTGGTTAGCTGGGCTACCATCTGCCTCCCTAAGGAGGCGGGGGCTTCGGCGACCGAAGCAACTGCTTTTTTGCCAAACTACCTTGCAGATTTATCCAGTCTTAGGATGCCCTCTGGGCACGCATCCTATTGGGCAAGTATGCCAGAGAGGATTCTGGCCTCGACCTGCAGCCGAAACCTGGTTCTTCTGTTACCTGGCAGGCCATGGTTAAGGCCCGCCCAGCTCTTGCCCTTGGCCTTTGTTAGAATATGGCAATGGCTTACATGCCACCTTCTGGGATGGCCCGTGGCTATCTCCATTCCCCCTCTGGAGCCACCTCCTGGGAGACCTTCCCTTGGAGGAGGCCAGACGAGATTGGGAATTTTGCTTTGGAGATTTTATACGAGATTTATGTTTTCGATGTACCATTTGCCTGCTCTATGTAGGCGTATTTAGATGACTTGCAGGGTGTTAGTCTTCCTCGCTACACCCGCATGGCCAGTGATGAACTGAGTCCAATAGGACTTCTTTCGATGCTGGTTAATTTATTATGTCTGATACTTCGTATTCCTTTTCGTATTTTATATAGGGGTATGACCCCACCATTTTTACCAAAAAAAGAAGAGATATGTTAATAAATTAGACAGTTCGATTTTTCTAGATTAGTTATTTTCGTGGTTATTAATATAAATACCGAATTGTTATATATTAATTTTATTTTCAGCTTTTCCGACGTCATGCTGTGAGTTTTATTGAGAATGTTTTATAAATTTAGTAATGATAAAGATAAATTAAGATAGTTTATGATGAATTTAAAATTTATACATTGATAGACTCGAACCAAAATTTCATTACCCACGTGAACTTATGTTATTCAAACATTCATATTATTAAAGTATATTTTAAAATGACTCTTCGAATAATATCTCATGGTAAGTTCATGCATATGATTATGGTATATCTCGTTCAGGGATTATGATATGCCTAGTTATAACTGCATTATCATGTAAGCCAAACATATATTTGACAATACGTGATCATGGTACGTTTGTTCAAGTGATTATGGTATGCCCGTGTATTTGAAATGGTATAATCGTGTATCTGATAATGATATACATGCTTAAGTGATTATGGTATGCTCGTGTAAGTGGTTATGGTATATCCGTGCATGTGATTTTGGTATGTCTAGTTAAGTAATTATGGTATGCCTGATTAAAATTACACTCACATGCCAATCCAAACATATATTTGGCAACACGCGATAATGATCTACCTGTTTGTTTGGTCATGGCATGCTCTTGTATGTGATTATGGGATACCTGATTAAGTAATTATGGTATGCCTATAATCGTAAATCCGAAAAACAATTGAAACTTCGTTAAATTTCTTAAGGTCGATTCAAATTGATATAATCAATTTTAAAATGTAATAAATGGAGGGAAATAATTATTGATCAAATTGTCCTCATTTGGTTAAGATATATAATTTGGTTAAATAATTATTGCAGTTAGTAATTAATGACATACCATACCATAATCGCTTCACAAGATATCGCTTCACATAGTATATCAGTATCGTTTTACTATGTATAATACTTATAATATTTAATACCTTATTACAAATCGAAAGTTATACATATTTTGCTTGACAAACTAATTTTTAATAAAAAATAGTGCAAGGTCCCCATTTTTCCTTTCAGAAAAAGTTCCCCTATTTTGCTTGATAGGCACGCGCGTGAAAATAAATGTAGTAGCAAGCATCCCCTGTGGTCCTTTCTAAGTCTAACACGTGGAGGCGGCCATTAATTGTGATGGTCTTTCCAATTCTAGTGCACGTGTTATTTAATATTTTCCCTCCGAATTGGTCAATTTTTACGAAATTGTCACTGAGGGTAGGGGCGGATTCCATCCTGGGCTTTGATTTCCGTCCAGGCCCGTTCTGGATAGTTTTCAGGCCGTTGGATCAATCCGAAAAAATAGGGGCGTAGATCTGACGGGGCAGGGATGGTCGGGGGTATTTTAGTCACTTTGTTAACTTAATTGATCCCATTTCGTGAGAGCGTGAATACAACCACGAAACCTCCCTCCCTCCCTTTTTTCAAAATTGCGTCTCCTCTGCTTCTCCAACTATACTCTCTCTTCGCGCTCTCTTTTCGTCTATCTCTCTATCCCCCCTTCTCTAGTCGGTTCCAACTGACGTCGAGTTCGCGAGTGAACGAGGTAGACTACCGACGCAGCGAACGTACAGCCAACTGCGATGTCTTGAGCGGGCCAGATGGACAATCGACGACGAGGTCGAAAACCGAAAGCGAGGTCGACAACCGACGGCAAGATCACGTACTTCTCCTTTTACTTCATCTTCTTCCACGTTATTATGGTTATTAGGGTTTGATAGTTATTTTTTGTGTTATTAGGGATTAGGGTTTTCGATTTTGTCGAGAGTTTTCTTATTTTTTTAGGGATTTTAGTGTTATTAGGGATTTTCTTATTTTGGGTTTTTGATTTGTCGAGATTTTTATTTTATTTTACTGTTATTTAGGAATTGTAGTGTTATTTTAGAGCCATGCTTTGTTCTGGAGTGTTTCAGTTGTTTGATCTTCATTATTAAATAGTTTGTCCTGTTATTATTGAATGGTTTAATCCTTTATTATAAAATAGTTTCTTCTATTGAACATGCACCTAGCTGTGTCCAAATCTGCTCGTCTTCATCGAAGCCAAGTTTATGGTTGTTTTTATTGCAGGCGGGTCCAGAGCAAAAGTCGTGTGGGAGGCCGAGCTACATGAAGGAATTGAATTGTCATTTGTTTGGTCCCCAAAGTCACCCAGATGCTGCAGAACGGATACGTTTCATTAAGCAAGCTGGGTTTTCCTACCTCTTCAAAGTTGAAGAGGCTGATATTAAACCAAAACAGAAGGCTGAATTTGTTGCAATATGCAAGGATAAGGGGGCGCATTTATGTACTGTTCTTGAGTTGTTTGTGAACAATAGCTATGGCATCCCAAATGGGGATGTTGATATTGTTCTAGACCGTGATGATTTCAGGGGGAAGGGAGATGGGATAATGAATCTCACCAATTTTTTGGGTAGGTATTCATTGAAACGGAGAAAACATTCTTTTATTAGGCTCAAAGAAGTGAGGGCGGTATTGTTGCGTGACAAGCCAGTCGCGGATGTAGATTGGGCACAATTATATATCTTGTATGGCATTGGGGTTTTCCTTGCCCCAACCACATCTGATGTAGTTTGCGGCAAGCTTTATGCATATATCAATCCGCCACACCATTCAAGGAAATATAATTGGTGCAAGTATGTTGCTGAAAGGGCCAATGTTGGGTTGAGGCTCGGGCTAGATAGTGCTGCTACCACTGTAATCAAGTATGGTGGTAACACGCAGTTGTTGATGAGATACCATACCCACCTGGCAGAGCTTGCTGCTGCTGGAAATGTCCCTTCCTCCTCGGATGCAAATGAGGACCAATGGTTGTTGTTGCTAGATAAAGAGGTGCTTGTTTCATTTATTTCTTTATATTGTATTGTGTTCTTAATATCTGATATTTAAATTTTGTGTTCTTAATATTTGATATTTAATTCTTTTTAATCTGTTGTTGCAGCTTCTTAAAAAATTAGGGAAAATCGATGTTCAGATCAAAGACCTGAAATCCCTTAGAAGAAAGATAATGGCAGAGATTGATGATAGGAAGGGGAAGGGGAAGGGGACGGCAATGAAAGAGGACGGGAAGAAGGGAGAGGCTGAAGGGTAGAGGAAGTGGGAGAGGAGCAGGAGCAGGAGGGTGGGGAGAAGGAAGAGGCTGGAGTAGGTGAGAGAGTGGTAGGAGAAGAGGATGGAGTGGGAGATGGAGTGACAGGGGTAGAGGGAGTGATGGGGGAAGATAGTGGCGTCAAAAATGAGGGTGCAGAGGTGAATGATCAATTTCCAACAGCGTCACGTGACAAGCCTGAAATTGTGAATGATGTGTTGTCAAAGTTGAGGGCGAGAAGGTGGCAGAACAAAAAGGTAATTCCTTGTCAACAAACTATTTAATCATCACATAACATATAATTTAATAATCACAGACCAAACTATTCAATCATAGCAGAACAAACTATTTAATCATAACAGAACAAGCTATTTGATGATTACATAATAAACAATTTGTTGTTAATATATACTGTAACAGGCGATTCATATGTGGGAACTTAGGAGAGGCAAAAAGTATGATGCGGATGACAAACATGACGATCGAGATTATGCGCCTACTCAAACTAGTGGCGCCACTCCGAGTGAGGACATTCAGAGTAATATTTTCACATCAGTGTCAAGCATGGGTGAAGACGCTGTTAGGAGTGCAGAGGATCTCTCACAAGAAGTTGTTAAGGGGGTTGAAGAGGACAGGGGGTCTGATCATCATCATCGTGATGAGAAAAAGGATGATGCACCTCGTGTTGGTAATGATTTTGATCCTCCATCTTTCTCATTAGGGTTTGAAGATCTTTTCGATAAATTTTCTACCACACATAACGTTCACCAACCTGCTGGAGATGCCAGCCAGTCCAAAGAATCTGATTCGCAGAGCTTGTTTAATGATCCAATTTTTACACAATTACTTTTTGCCCGGGTTGACGAGATTTTAGCAAAGCTAAACGAATCTGATTCGCAAAGCTTGTTTAATGATCCAAATTTTACACATTTGCTTTTTGCACATGTAGATAAGATTTCAGCAAAGATGATTGCTGGCAAGAAGGGGGAGATAGGTAGTGTGGGTAGTGGTGATGTTGCTGGTGCCCCGGGTATGATTATTTTAGATGAGCCGGTAGTTCCTGATGTTATAGGCAAGCGCACAAGGTATCGTAGTAAGAACCTGAAGACTCCTTTTACGGGTGAGAATAATAAGAAGAGGAAGAGGGGGGATAAGAACAAAGGAGTGACAGCTTCTGATATTCCACAAATGGATTCTCCTTGCCGTCGTACGAGGGGAAATAAGGACAAAGGAGTAGCAGAAGCTGATGTTGTACCAGCAATGGATCCTCCTCCTTGCTCTAAGAAGGTGAAAAAGGACAAAGGGAAAGAAGTTGAGTGGGCTGTTGTGCACGAGTTGACCCCCTCTGAGATTGAAGCACTTGAAAGGGAGGTAAAGGTTAACAACCCACCTCCCAGATACAACAAGCATGTTGAAAATTTTGTTAATCGACCAGAGGCGGCTGCGGATGCCAAAAAAGTGTTCATGGAGATGACGGATGATATGCATGATGTTATCTGGCAGTATGCAATAGGAAAGAGACCAAATATGTCGTAAGTTGATTGTGTGAACGTCATTGATATGTGGGTGGTTGTGCAATATTTTTTAAATGTATTTTTTTAATAATTTGTTGTTATGGCTTGCAGAGGGGAGATTTTTAGATGGGATGGTAATATCAGATTGGTGCGGGAGGACACTGAATCTCTCGGCCCAATGATGTGGCTTTCATCAGCAGCTATAGATTGGTATCTCAGATATCATCTCAAAGGCATGAAAGCCCGTGGGGAGAATATTGATTGTGTGATACTCCCTATTTGGGTAGCGGTGAGTATCATACAATTGAATAATAACATTGTAAACCATCGGATGATATCTGATGCTTTTATATTTTATTTTTTTAAATAAATGATTGTAGGAAAGGTGGTTGAAGCCTGAGCATCCAAATGTTGATGGAATTGCCAACTCTCGTGCTCATTTCACAGATATTGAGAATACTGTTAATGGTTTTTTCCCTTTTCTGAGGAAAACTGAAGACAAGAAGCGCATTCTATATGTGAGTTTGATTGCAGCTATTTTTTATTTTTATAATTCTCAAGTTTTATTTTTTATTTTCGTTCCTGTTTCGTTGACAGTGGATCTTCCCATGGTTCCACGTTGACCACTTTTCTGTGTTCGTGATCGATGTTGCCATAAAAGGTTGTTTTGTCTTAGACAGCATGAATGTTGAACAGAAGGAGGTGGAGTTGATCAACCGCGCACAGAAGATTTTTGGTCTTTTTATTTACTTTTTGAGTGATTTCAGTGAAGTAAATGCGAAGAATATGAATTCAGGATCTTGCATAATGTTCTGAAGCAACCGACACCCGAAGTTATGGAGTATATGCGTCCCTCTTCTGTGAACTATACAGCAAATGTTGGCCATTGAATGAGATTGATCCAATGTACACAAGGAATTGGAAGACAAGTGCATTTCTCATTGAGCGCAGGAAGAATATGTTGAAGACAATGGTGGTGCATCCTGATAATCTTGTGTTGCCATTGGTTGTGCAAGCCGCCATGAAATGGAGAGGGTCTAAAGGCAAGAAGAAGGGGTTTAAATGATTGTGATACTCCACGGTTGAACGTTGTCCCTGTTATACACTTTTTCGGTCGAACTATTGTTGAACATGCACCTAGTTATTATGCTAAACACATCCACGGTTTATTCGAATTGATATTACAGATCTATAGATTTTGTGTGCTTCTGATGTAAAATAGCAAGCCATTGGACGGTTTCTAATCGTAATATAGCAAACCATTAAATCGTAACATAGCAAACCATTGAATCGTAACATAGCAAACCACTGAACCTTGAGAGAAGAAACATTAAATATCTTTGTTATGTTTGTTATTGGACAGGAATGTTTGAGTCTATCGCTAAGTGTTTGTTCAATTCTATCCCTAAGCCACTTATCATTGTATTGTAAAAAAGCCAACCATTACATCATCGCGTACCAAACCATTGAATCGTAACATACCAAATCATTAAATCGTAACCCAGTAAACCATTGAATCGTAAAATAATAAACCATTAAATTGTAACATAGCAAACCATTGAATCGTAACATAACAAACCATCGAATCGTGACATAGCAAACCATTGAATCGTAACATAGCAAACTATTGAATCGCAACATAGCAAACCACTGAACCTTGAGAGAAGAAACATTAAATATCTTTGTGATGTTTGTTATTGGGAAGGAATGTTTGAGTCTATCGCTAAGTGTTTGTTCATCGATGTCTTATTTTTGGTTGATACCGTCAGTGTACATCGACTAATTTAAGTTCGCGGTAGATATAATTTTTAACTGGTTACAAAACTCTCCCAATTAAGATTACTGTGTTCATGTAGCATTCTTTTTGCCGATCGGATGTACACATCTTGACCCGACGTTGGGCCGCCTAGCTCCAATTGGGCTTGTGCCCCTCTGTTGTTCCGGTCTCGGCCCACTGGGCCTAAGTACCCAAACAGTCTCGGCCCAATATGCAGGATTGCCAATAATAACTTGATACTTTTTTTTGAGGAAATAATAACTTGATATCCTTCCAATCAAAATGATTCTTTTCAAACATGTGGCATTTCTCGGCTGCTCGGAATTATCGTTAGCCTTGGACTGCTCGAAACCTACACACCATTTATTAATTATAGTTGATTTTTATGATTTCATCATTTTTTAATTTATGGTGAACCTTGCATAATTTTTTTTCTTTCATAAATTTTATTGAAAAATTTAATAATCACAAATTAATGAGAAGACCATCACACAATTATTCTGAATTCAATCGACCATACAATACTTTTTTTGCCTCCTTAACCATTTATTAAGTGTTTGTTCAATTTTATCCCTAAGCCCCTTATCATTGTATTGTAAAAAAGCCAACCATTATATCATCGCATACCAAACCATTGAATAGTAACATACCAAACCATTAAATCATAACCCAGTAAACTATTGGATCGTAAAATAACAAACCATTGAATTGTAACATAGCAAACCATTGAATCATAACATAACAAACCATTGAATCATAACATAGCGAACCATTGAATCATAACCTAGCAAACTATTTGATTATTAAAGAACAGCCCACTATATTAAAAGAACAGTAATGTCATTAATCAATGTATCCACAGTATCAGAATGTATGGGAATGAACATAAACATATAAAAAATCTTGTTATTGGGCAGGATTGTTCAAGTCTATCGCCAAACATTTGTACTTTGCCTTTTTGTTCATCCGTCCGATCTCATTTTTACTGTTTATTCTATTCTTTGACTTCCTTGGATTCTCTCTCATCTTTAAAGTTTTGCCAAGTTGTTGAGATGTTGATGTCTGAAAGTCATCCGGTTGCGCTGATTGTGTTTGAGCTTCTCTACGTTGTCAGATTTGATGTCTCGCAGTAATAATTAGCTCTTCCAGAATATTGATATTCTGGGCATCCAATAAGGCTTCATCTGCCAGCTCCAGTAGCTTGCATTTTACTTTATTCAAGCTTTTGTTGTTGTTACTTTTCTGACTGCTTCTTAAAGGGAACTCGGATTCCTCCAGTCCATCCTTTGCTTTTACTGTCCACCTTTTCATAACATAATGGTTAGGCAGCTCTCTAAATTCTTCTTCTCCTAAGGATCTCAAAGCCCCCATGACTATTAATATGTGTCTGCAAAATAGTCCAACTGTTTCATACAAGCGGCATGTGCATGTGAGTATTATTTGTGACTTGTGAACCTGCACCATTCTCTCATCTAGCTTAACTAAAGGGTCTTCCTTCTAAAGTGTGTAGACATTGTAGTGTCTAATGTGATCTGCACATGGTATTAACAAAGACCATCTAATCATCAAAGAACAAATCATTTAAGCATGGCAGAATAAACCATTAAATTATAACACAACAGTCAGGGTAGTGATAGAGCATACATGTGAGATGTTGGTTGTCCCATTGTAGCTCTATCATGTAGGTAGCAGATTGATCATATTGTTCATGAAACTTTTCATACATGCAATGTGTATAGACTTCCGCTGAATTTAGCAATTGGTTGAATCAATTTTTGTTGTTGTGCCTCTTATCCTTAGAGTTATAGTCGGCCTTAGCTACTTCATGCCTTCTGCCATCCAAAAGATGGTTAAAATGTGTGAAGAACTGTAGGAGGTTGTATACGGCTTGTAGATACCGCCTTATAATGCTGTTGAAGGATTCAACAACTTGTGTTGTGACCATCCCAGTGGTGAAGTGTTACTTAACCCATGCAGATGACCATTTTTTTCTTGATTTGTGTATTGTATTCAGCCATTTGTGTCCAACAGAGTTGAAACACTCTTGTATCATGAGATTCCATTCATAATTAAACTCTTCCTCATCGTCTACCTCATTTATCATATAAAGGAACGAATTTGCTACCTTAGATGTGTATAGACGACTAAGATGTTTCTTCGCATTCTCTAGTATATGCCACGTACAGAGACAATGGTACGTATTTGGCAGCTCAGACTCGATGGCATTAGATATTGCTGCATCCTGGTCAGTGAAGATCGTTTCTGGTCCTTTTTCATTCATGCACCTTAAGAAAGTTTTGAACAACCATCAAAATAAATCTGTTGTCTCGTCAAACAGAAGAGCTACACCGAAAATACAGCCCATGCGATGGTTGTCATATCCAATGAATAGCGCTGCATGAACAAACCATTCAATCAAAACTGAACAAACCATTCATTCGGAACTGAATAAACAATTCAATCGAAAAGAATGAACCATTCAATCGAAAAGAACGAACTATTCAATGGTAACTAAAAAAACCATTCAATCAGAGTTGACCAACCATTCAACATACCTAATGGCCGATAATTTTTGTTTGTTTGGTATGTTGTGTCGAAGCAGATTGGATCACCAAAACATTTATAGTCCATCCTCATCCTTCTGTCAGCCAAAAAAATATTTGCAATCCTTTCTTCACAGTCCACTTCTATATAATAATAAAAAGATGGATTTTGGTATGCTTCTGTTCTAAAATACTCGAGCAGGGCAGTAGCTTCACCTCCTTTCATTGCCCTTTGTCTTCGACTGCCCAGATGGTTTTTTAGATCCACGTGAAGGAAACCAAGATGTTGCTTACCTCCAGCAGCTGCTACCATCAGCTCATAAGATGATCTTAGTGGGATACCTATTTGATTATTTAGGTTAGCTATGTGTTGCTGGATAGGATTGAGAGCTCTGGCTGATCTGTGCATATGGGAACACGCCTCAGAGTGTAGCTCATGATCTTTATGTTCAACAACTCATTACTTTATATAATAAGCTGCTGTCTCTATCGAATAATGGAAATAAATCATTGCACGGCACCCAACTCTTTCCTCTCTTTGATCATAAGGCCGAGCATCGTTCTCTTTTAAATTCTTAGATGGCCGACGGAAACCCTCTTTGTTGCAGACGTATTTGACATAATATATGGTATTTAGGCCATTGATAGTCCGTCCTCTCCTATACTGAGTACGCACACCAAATCTTTTTTGGTGGGCGTAAGAGTAGTAAAATTCTCGCAGATCTTCAGGGGTGGTAAACTGTTTTTCTTTCCAGAATTCTTCTTTTTCCAGTTGTTCCAATTTTGAGTCTGCATAAAAGGAAAACTGAATAAACAACTTAATTATAACTGAACAAACTATTAAATCATATCATGACGAACCATTCAATCGTAACTGAACCAACCATTAAATCATATTAGGACAAATCATTCACTCGTAACATATCGATCGTAACATAACAAACTATTAAATCATATCATGAAGAACCACTCAATCATACAAAACGAACTATTAAATGATGTCATGATGAACCATTAAATAATAACTACATCTTTAGTACGAAGACAAGCTACGAGCTACAGGCTAATAGTTACCTCTCTGGGATTGGATAGACAACGTTTTTGAACCGTGTTGATTTGAACATGCTATCTCGCCCGTTTGTTGCTCTGGATCTGCAAGTGTTTTAGATTTCGATATTGATTTTCAAAATGGATGGGTGTAGTTCGATGTAGGGAAGAGGGATAGAGGAGATCGACTAACCTTCAATGGTCAAAGTTTCTTGCTCTATAATTGGAAGATCCATTGCCGTCTTTTGTATTTCTTCTAGGGTTGTTGCAGTAGTTTATTGCTCTGTAATTTGAAGATCCATGGATGGTTACAGTAGTTTTTGCAGTTCCAATCGCCGCCACCTTTTGGTGTGTTATAGGGTTTCTAGCCTGCAGATGGCGAGAAAATAGGTGTTTATCCTTTTTTGTTTTGATCCTGATGAGGAAGGAGGAATTGGATCCCAAAAAATCTGCTGTCAACCGCTTTTTCTATTTTTTAAGTGGGGTTTTTCATTTCGCAATAGCCACGCGCGTCGCATGTGGTGTGGATATTTTGACCATAATACCCTCGCCTGCTTCCGCGTGCGTTCGGGCCTTATAAACGTCCAGGCCGGTTCTGGATAATAGGCCTAGGACCAAATTACGTCCCCTTTTTCCTTTGGTATGCACTGTACAGAATAGCCTATTCTATACCGAATGTGGGACCCATATCAGCTCTACACCATCATATAGAAATATGAAAAGGATGCGACTATTGACGATGTAAACGTCCACTTGCCACGTGTATCTAATTAGGAAGTCCCACTCTGATTAGGAATCTATATATTTCAGATTAGGAAGGTATATATTTTTGATATGTTGTAACCCTAATCCTAGCGAACCTTAGCTACTTGTTTATATAAATTGTTGATTAATGAGAAAGCAAGCACGCAAGCATATTTTTATGGTATCATAGCGGGGATGTTCATTACAACAGAACGTCTGCGAATAGCTGAGATCGCAAAGAAGAGATGTCATGTGCAAGTAGGAACTCTGGGAGAAATGAGGCTGAAGGAAACATGTCATTTGTCTCATCGGGCAGAGGTATTGACACACAATCGCCCTTCTATATTCATGTCTCATATAAGAGACAAATCTTGAGCACCTCCCCCACGCTTAGTCTTAGAGCAGCCTACCACCGTGTAGTTGAGGACGAGCATCTACCACCTTGTAGTCGAGGACGAGCATCAGAGAAACCTCTCTACTATGCATCACACAAATATGGAAGGGGCAACATTTTAGCTCCAAGAAGACAAGGGCAACTCACATGGAAGGGGCAACATTTTAGCTCTAAGAAGACAAGGGCAACTCACATCGAAATTGGCTAAGGGAGGGAAGCCGAGTTGTGAGCACTGCGGAAAGCTAGGGTATGCCGCGGACCATTTTTTTGAGTTTATCGGGAATCCACTAGGTTGGGTCAAAAAAGGAAAGCAAGATCGGGACTCTCGCTCAAAATAAGGGAAGTCAAAACAAGCAGACAAAACCTGGCCAAAGGTGGCTTAAGTAGTGCAGAAGAATTGTCCTGGCTTGAGCAAGGACGACAAACAAACCTGATGAAGTTCATTAACATGGATGGTGAGGGCACCAAGTTGAAAACAAAACCAATTGAATGAATAGTAAATATGCATGGTAAGGTTTTCGAGGCACGTACGTGGATTATTGATTTAGGAGCACCGAAAGACATTTTTTTAGATCTAGCTCTCTTTCAAGGAAAGATCAGAACGACATCGCACTTACCAGTAAAAATTCTAAATGGAGAAAGTATTTATGTTCATGGAATTAGTGACGTGCGACTGACAGAGAGGCATACCTTAAATCAGGTCCTCTATATACAATTTCAAGTACAATTTAATTTATATCAGCCGTCTGAGAAATTGATTGATCTAGATAGGTGATGCGATGGACTGTACATCTTCAACATCGTCAGGATGGTGAGCTGGTAATGTCAGTTAGAGGATAAGGCGACTGTCAGATATGGCACAAATGATTGGCGCATCCGTCACGAGAGAAGATGTTGCACCTTTCCTTAATACAGAATGCAGTAGATGATAAGACTATGTTACATTATGATTAGTGTTTAAGAGCTAAATAGACCGGGCTTCCATTTCCAACTAGTTCAATAAAAATGTCTACATGTTTTGATCTATTATATTGTGATGCATGCGGGTCGCATCACACTACTTCATTGACTGGAGCAAGGTATTTCTTCACCATAGTGGACAACTTTAATTGTGGCACATGGGTTTATTTAATGATACAAAAGTCAGAGGTTGAAAACTTGTTGCGCTCATTTTATAAAAGGGTTGAGAAACAGTTTGGTGTCAAGATCAATAGCATCTGTAGTGACAGTAGGGCAGAATTCAAATCAGGAACTATGCAACAATTTTATGCCAAGCATCGAATCACGTTGCAAACATCATGTGTTGACATACCACAACAAAATGGTGTGGTTGAAAGAAAGCACATGCACATTCTAAAAATGTCGTGTAACCTTAGATTATATGCTGGCTTACCTGTTAAATTTTGAAGTGAGTGTGTGTTCATGGCCATGTACTTGAAAAGTCAGTTGCCTTCCATATTGATCCCAAATAAAACACCTTATCTGATCGTATTTGGGAAGCGACTTACATAAAATCACTTGTGAAACTTTGGCTGCCTTGCTTTGCTTATATGCGTCAACACAACTTAGATAAATTCGATGAGGGGGAGAAGGTGCGTGTTTTTGGGATATTCCTCTGGAAAGAAAGGGTATAAAGTGTTTGATCTAACAACTAGTAAGGTATATACCGGTCGAGATGTGGTCTTTAAGGAAGATTGCTACCTGTTTCTCCAGGCCGTAGCGCGAGAAGAGGTGGCTGCAAGTAACATGCTCTTAAATGCGAGATTGACAAGATAGTAAATGGAGATGAAATGGAGATGCAACATGGGAGAGTGGAAGAAGTAGTAGAGGGAGATGAGACTGAAGAATCACAGTTGCAGGTCTTGGAGGCTAAGCGTGTGAGTAATGTTGAAAAGGTGGGGCAACAGATGTGTTTGATACAGCAGACCGAGGCTTGGCCACAAAGGACATGAGAGCTGCCAGCACACTTGAAGAGCTTTGAAGTCATATTACCACCCTCCATCGCGTCACAATAACCGACCAACCTTCAGGTAACTCAACAGTATATTCTCTATTTCACTTCATATATTACAAACATGGTTCACAAAAGGATTTACTTGCGGCCATCACCTCACATGATGAGCTGATGAGCGCAAGAAACACTCATTTTATCCCCTCATTTTAGGGTCATTTAGACCTGGTATCGAGTTAGTTTGAGTCATTTTTATGTCATTCTTAGATCTGTTGCCTAGGATGGTTTCACCCTTTTGTCTTCGTGTCTTTTGGAGGAGAATTTTCTAGGAATGCAAGGATCAAGTGAGAAGAGGCGAGCGTTGAAAGAATCGAGCCGAGAGATAGCCAGCCGGAATGAAGTTGCACCCGCCGAATGGTAAAAATTGCACCGGTCAGAGCCTCTCCTGTAGAAACAAGCCAAACGGCGGCCCTTCCAACGGACAGTGGGAGGACTTCATCTGGATTTTCTTCAACCCTCTGTGTCCCACCGGACAGTACCCCTAGCCCGCCGAGCTGCATTTAAAGGGAATGAGGTAAGCTTTTCATGCAGAGCCCACCGAATGGCAAAATCACCAAGTGCCTAAGCCACCGACTGTAGTCCGCACCTGCCGATCGGTGCCCAAAATTTAGAATCACCCGTCACCTTAGCTCGTCGGACAATGCTCCTTGCACCAGACGATATTTTCACCAAATTTTTACCTAGAGAATTAGATATTTTGAGGAAATTTCAGATATTTTTCCTTATTCTACGGTTGAGGGGGAGACTTCTCTATAAATACTCCCCTCAACCCCTCAATTTGTAAGCCTTGACATTAGAACTTAAACTTAGGATTTTTAAGAAGTTGGAGGAGGAGCTCAAAGAGCAAGGAGTGGATCCTTTTCATGCACCATGATTGAGCATTCTCTATCCCTTCTCTTTAATTTTGCTATTGTGACACTGTTCCCTTTCATGCATTGTCATTTTAATTAAATGATGATGTGTGAGTAGTTTCCTTTTAGGTCGGGTGCCTTAGTGCCCTTGAAATGCTTGGTTTCGAATAGGCTTAACCTTTAGAGTGTGTAGCAGTCAGTAGGTGCAATGCGTTGGGTAATGTTGGAACCTAGGGGCGAGTAGCACTAGTAATGACCTAGAGTCCTTTTCAATCGATTGTAGCGTGACCCGAAGTACTTAGCATTGAAGAGGAGCGTGAAAAAGCCTAACCGCTAAACTATACATTTACCCAACAGACTTAGCCAGGAAAATGAACTTTGTCGGGAATGGTATTGTGTAGTTGGCCTAAAGGGGGGTGCACTAATGAGTGAGGTTTATGAGGGGCAAGTTGTGGTAGTCTCGACACCTAGGTGAGGTTGACAACTCACCAACATTGGGTGTGAGTGACGCTCTCGCCGGGACCCCCTAACACCTTCTTTGTGGCGTGAAGTACTTAGCCGTGAAGTGTCATGCCTTAAGTTCACCTAGCCCACCACAGACATAAAAGCCCGAAAGAGACCAAGCATGTAGGGACGTGCGAAGGGCACCTTGCCCATTTCCTTTAAATTGTCTTTACACCCTTTTCAACTTAATCTTTGTCATTGCTTGCTTCAACCAAACCTCTCATAAAATACTAATCAACCTAATCTTAATTGCAACTCGCTCGTGATGTCTTGAACCTGCTCCTTGTGGTTCGACATTATACCCGTACTCCCTATTATTGCAAGGTGGACCAAAAAATTCACTCTTTATGAGCCAAAAAGTTTTCAACATGCAGCTAAGCATCAATATTGGCCAGACGCAATGCAGAAAGAAATCAAAGCTCTAGAGTCGAATATGACTTCGATATTATAAGAGTTGCTAAGAGGAAGATGGCGATTGAATAAAAATGGATCTATAAGGTGAAAGTCAAGCCGTATGGAGAAATTGAAAGATACAAGGCAAGGCTAGTCGCGAGGGGTTTCACACAAGTTGAAGAGATTGATTTTTATGAAACCTATGCACCGGTGGCAAAGTTTGCGACCTTAAGATGAATGCTGGCCGTCGTAGTGAAGGAGGACTGGATAATTCACCAGTTGAACGTTAATAATGCATTCCTCCATAGTGAGCTACGCGAAGGGGTGTGCCTCAAGATACTACAAGGTTTTAGATAGTCGGGCGAGAAAAGAGTTTGTCGGTTGCTTAAATCTTTGTATGGTCTACGCCAAGCTGCTAGAAGTTAGTATACCAAGTTCACTAATGCCTTGATAAAGAAAAGATTTGTGCGATCCATAGCAGATGACTCGTTGTTCATTTGCAGGAACCAGAGGATAACGGCGATGGCATTGATCTATGTTGATGACATCATTTTAGCAGGGACAGATGATCAAAAGATCAATGACATCAGGGTATATCTAGAAGAGGAGTTCAGAATCAAGAACTTGGGTGCTCTAAAGTATTTCTTGGGCATAGAAGCTGCAAGGTGGTCTAGTGCTTAGTCAGAGTAAATACACATTGGATATATTGAAAGATTGTGGGAAGCAAGGTAGTAAACCAGCTACGTTCCCAACTGAACAAAATCATCGACTTAAGGCGGGAAAAGATGATGAGTTGGAAGATAAAGCTTGATATCGAAGACTAGTTGGCCGGCTTATGTATCTTGTCGTGATATGTTTGGACCTCTCCTACGTTGTTGGTGTACTAAGCCAATTTGTTAGCTCACCGTGGGAAGAGCATATGGCAGCTGATAACCGAGTGGTGGAGTATTTGAAAGGAATCGCAGGTCAATTTTGCTGCCAGCTGATGGAGGTACGAAATTAATTACGTATTGCGATGTAGACTGAGGAGGTTGCCCGAACACGAGGTGATTATGGACTGGCTATTATATCTCTATTGGGGGATCACCAGTGTCGTGGCAAAGCAAGAAATAATCGGCAGTTGCACGTTCGTCAGCTGAAGCAGAATATAGAGCGATGGCTACCACGGCCAGCGAGATAATCTGGTTACGACTGGGCATGAAGCAAGGGGGAGCCACGCCATTGTATTGTGACAACCACGTAGCTCTACACTGCAATAAACCCGGTGTTTCACGAGTGAATAAAGCACATAGAGATATATTGCTACATTGTTCGAAACGTGTTGTATTAAATGAAATTGTCCCAAGAAAGATCGCTATGGTTAACCAATTAGCTGATATTTTCACCAAGACACTCAGAAGAGAACATTTCCAGCTTCTGTTGCACAAGTTAGACATTGTCAACTTGGACGCGCCAACTTGAGGGGGAGTATTGATGATGTAGATGTCCACTTGTCATGTGTATCTAATTAGGAAGTCCTAGTCTGATTTGGTGCTATGTTATTCAGCTTAGGAAGATGTATATTCGCTAAGTTGTAACCCTAACTGTAACGCCCCGTGATCCGGCCGACTATCTCCACAGACCAACACAGGTCTTTTCTAGCGTGTTTTGTCCTCACTCACACGCATCCCAAAAACTTCCTAAGAGGTCACCCATCCTGATCCTACTCCCGGCCAAACGTGTTTAACCTTGGAGTTCTCTCAGGATGTGTGCCGAAAAAAGAAGGTGCATCTTGTTGATATGGATAGTACAAATCAAATCACTTAAGACTTTTCATAATTAGGGTATCACATTCACCCCTCCTTAAATACATGACGTTCTCGTCGCGCCAGTCTGAACAATCCAGAACACAGAACAATCCCAGAATTGTTTTTGCTCTGATACCAAATGTAACGCCCGGTGATTAGATTGACTCTCTCCATAGACCAACACGGGTCTTTTCCAGCGTGTTTTGTCCTCACTCACATGCATCCCGAAAACTTCTCAGGAGGTCACCCATCCTGATCCTACTCCCGGTCAAACGCGTTGAACTTTTGAGTTCTCTCAAGATGTGTGCCGAAAAAGAAGGTGCACCTTGTTGATATGGATAGTACCAATCAAATCACTTAAGACTTTTTAGAATTAGAGTATCACACTAACCCTAGCATACCTAGCTAATTGTATATATACATTGTTGATCAATGAGAAAGCAAGCACTCGCGCATATTTTCAACGGCAAGATTCTTCGGCACTCATGTAGACTACATAATCAAGAAAATTGGAGACCATTACATAAAATGTGTTTTGTCGAAATTAGCTGATATGCAAATACCAATTGAACCAGGCAAATCTTCAAATAGTGATAAATCTTTACTTATAGTGATTTAACACAAGACTCGACTTCACTCGTTACGCTAAAATAACTCTGTTATTCAAGTGCTTGAAGGTATTGCGGTTGTTCTCTAAGTTCATATCTAACCAACATTCTATCTCTTAGATTCCTTGAGCGTAGATAACAGGTAAAGGCAACCAGAACAAAGGAGGACCGAAGCTGAGAAAAAAAGCAAGTCCAGGGGAGTATGTATTGCTGCGGTTTTACTCTTCTCAAAGAAACCAATAAGCAGAAGCATCACTATGACATGGCCAAGCTTCGTTTTGAGCTGGTTGACAGATTTTATTTCCAACCACTGAGGTCGCTCCTGCAAACCAAAAATAAACAGCGGTAATTAGGATGATTCCTGGTGAGAACAATGATGCAAGTCCGACCACACTCGCAATACACACCGAGGACGAGTATCTTGTTATCTGCAGACTCGTGTGGACAATTTTAACGTGAATGCGAAGAATTGGTAATAGTTAGCACAGACCTTTAAGGCAAACAAGCCAAATAAGTTTGATGATTCTTTCTCCCCCGAAAGCATCTTTGCTGTATCAATATTGCTAACAAAGAGCTCGTAGAGACCCATTCCGAAGACCAACATGACTGTTCCCAGAAGATAGATATCTGCAACGCGACGAATGGCAACAGTAAACCAGTCCTTGTTTAGGTGCCAATCAAGCACGAGAACAAGCGACACAGAGATTTCGGACCACAGAGCCATAGTTAAATTAACTAGGAGAAAAGTACAAGTTCCGACTAAGGCCAACAATGTTATAAATAACCCTCCTTCATGCATCCTCCTCCAGGACACACTGTTCTCATTATGTTTCCTTCTTTCACTACAGATTAGATACAACTTAAATCCGAAAAGAACTTCGTGGATCAAACACGGGATAGCACAATAATAATCCAGCACTATCATACCTCCTGATTCAATATCTAATAACTCCGAATTCGGCCTATAGTGAAATCAAACACGAGATAGCAGAGCAATAATCCAGCTGCAATCGGAACATCTAAAATCCAAGTACTACTCAAATTAATCAGACCATTAACGGATGCAGGCAACACGAACACTCACCTATAGCCTCGACGAGCAACATTATCACTTTGGGGCGATTCAGGAAGTACTCCTGGAAAGCTGAGAACACATAAGTGCAGCCCTGTGCATAGCGTACGAAGCAGCCACAGAAATGAAATTAAGTTAAGGTTGTATCCACTTAATTATTGCATTCAATTTAAACCCAGTTAAAAACGGATGTACCTTGACAAAACACAACAACGAGCCGACAAGAGATCCGAAGACAGCCAGGATCGCCAAGAAACGGCAACGATACACAATCTGTTGATCAAACAAGTCAGGTTTATATGGAGGCAATCAAAAGAAGAAGAAGAAAGACAATTGTGATTAGCAAATGGTGAAGAGTTGCCTTCTCGAGTTCGGCTTCGACGTCCTCAGCGTTGCGTATCTCGGACGGAGATGGAGAAGAAGAAGAAGAAGAAGAAGAAGAGCGCAGAGGTTCGGCTGTGATTGGAACATCGGCTCCTAGGGAGGAGCAGTGGGCTACGTAGAGTGGCGGGTATCTGGAACCGGACCCTCCAAGGGTTTTTGCCTTCGGCTTTGGAGCTGTTGAGGGAAACAGAGGAAGGGGTTTGGTCGTCGTCAATGGAGGAGATAGGATCATGGTGGATGGTAGTTCATGGGTTCCAGCGGCAACGGAGTGGATGAGATATGGAATTGTTTTGATTGGCTAACGCATGAATCTTTTGAATTACAGTTGCTTCCAAATGATTTTCTCAACTCAGGATGTCGTATGTTTCTTCGACTTAGTAGTTGTCCGAATATTAATTAATTCGTTAAAATCTTCTTGTTAGAGTCAATGAAGATAACCTTAGAATTCTACTTTATTAACACATCTTTATCACGAATTTGAGATTCTTTCTCGATTCGAACATGTGTAAGCACTTGATTTAAGATAAACATTTTCAAAATGCAGAGTAACAGTCTTTCCAATATTAAGATAATTTTATAATAGTTGCCACGATTTAGAGTCACTATGAACATCCACCTTCACATCCTTAAATATAGACACGAAAAGACTCGACTCATCTACTTGATTCATTTCACGCTTGACATATGTCAAGCAACAAAATTTTCTGGTACTTTGGAGTTGTACTTGGTAGCAAGCATAATGTAAATTTCCACTGATGATTTGATTGATTGATAAAAATCAGATAGTGGATCGGATAACGATTAAGAATGTCTCTCACAATGAACTTTATCATTCTCCCACTTCTTGCATGCGTTATTCATCTTCAATGGTGTCATTATATATCTTTTGTGTTGGTGGTGGGTTTGCCTTAAACTCCAAAAGATAAGAGTACTCCCAGTTTTAGATGTAAAATATAATCTGGTCATTCCACTAAGTGAAGTTAAAAGTGTCCAAATGGTCCAATTTGATAAGATCTCGGTAAACTCCAAAACTTAATAAACAACCTTTTCTATTTTTGGTATATATATGGGCGATCAGTGGAGATCAAAATATCTTAAACTGAAGTAAAATATCAGTGGATTTTTCATGAGAGCAAGCTGAGTTGGTCGCCACTGGTGTTGCCACGTGACGTGTTGGAGAGATTAGGTCAAGAGATTTTGGTGGAGAGATGTGACTTTTGGCTAAAAAATCTACTCCAAGTCATCACCTTGCGACGTGGTCACTCAGATCGTCGATGGGTGGTTACTGATCATTTCGACGTCGTATTCCTAACATGTGGCTGAATTCTACTCTTTAGAATAATATTTTCTCCCACTATTGATGCCTATGGATTTTAGTATGTCGTTTTTAAGATTTGTTCAATATTTTAGAGAAATAAAGTGATAAAACTTTGATTCTCTCTTTTAGAATTTATAATAAAGCGATATTCTCATTATTTATAAATAAAACTTTATTAGCCACCAATAAAAACAACTAAATGTGCATAAAACACACATAAACTTATGTATGTTTAGAAGCAGCAGAAACCTATGTAAATACATATTAAAGATATTAAATGCATAAAATTAGGCATAAGATAGATCATTGTCCCCCAAATTTTTTTCCAAATTCCACTAGGTGCGTCCTTGTTGTCCTTTGCAAAATTATTATCAACAACGTTATGAATCTAATCCTATTTCGATTTCGTTGATAACTTTGGGATGCTTCACCATCTCAGGTCCTGATTTCAATCGCCTTGAGATATATTTTTTCGGCCTGATATTTTCCTCAACATTGATTCCACCCTCTGAATTTTTACAAAGCCCATTTTCATCATTATTTTCCTCAGACCAAGCCTTTTCCTTGTACCCATTTTGTATACTACTATGCCCATTTTTATCTTCCACTTTTCCAGACCCACTCGGCTCATCACATTTCTTCTCCCCCACGGTGTGTTATCCTGAAAATGGTTGGTTAGATTAAGAGGGACTTTTTAGCTATCTACATGTGATATGAGTTTTGAAGTATTTTTAGAAATCATATAATCTTCTTAGAATTCTAGATCAACCTCAAGAAAGTCTGCTTAAATAATTATCAAGTCTTATGCAGTAAATTGGATAAGTTTGGATAATATTGACACGTGTTTGATAAATTGAGCATAACATTCTCATTTTTTTCTCCAAATAGAACAAATGAATATGATAAAGAAACTGACCACATAGACCTACAATTAATTTTAAAACAAGTTTGGAAAAAAGCGATGGAAGGCAGTGAAAATGGGACTCGAATTGGTCACTTTTGGATTGAACCTCATTTTACCATAAACCAATCAAATTTTACCACTTGAAAACTCATTAGAATTAGTTAAGGAGGTTTCTACCCAAAAAAAAGTTAAGATGGTGAATCTTGTTGGATACTTACTTACCCACACTTTTTTAGGACTTAGAAACACAAAGCAAGAGAAAGGAAACTCAATAACCAAGCCTTTAAAAGAAAGTGAAGAGAAAGTAGAGAGAGAGCTAGAAGAAAGAGAAAGAAGCATGTCAAGAAACAAGAACTTGGTAAGTGCGTTTTGGCTTTGAATTTGACTTTGGTGTCTTCATACAAGTTTTAGAGGAGTCAAATCCCTTTCTAAAACTATTATATATATATATATATATATATATATAATATTTTGATAGATGTATCGATCTGAAAGCTTTGTTGCAAAATAGATTGACTGCCTGAGTTTCAGAATTGAGGTTGTGCATGAATAACGACTTGGTAAGTAAATTCTTTGAGCTTTTAAGTTGAATTTTGGTCATGAAATGATCATTCACGAACAGGGCAGTGGTATATTGATGAATTTATGGACTCATTTTTGTGTGATATTGAGTTACATGTGCTACTTATCGAAGTTAGAAGTGATTGGATATATCTTGTGCTTGGTATGAACTCGGTTGGTAAAACAGATTCATAAGTGCACAACAGATTTGAGTATGGATTATCTACATGTATATATCTTAATAATGCACCAATGAATGAACGGAATCGAGCTACTATGATGGTTTTGATCTATTTCAGATGTTAATTTTTTATTTTGCCTTATTTGGTTATTTTTAAGTTTCGGAAGTAACTTGCTTGGGAAGTGAGGAACTAACCTTATTTTGTAATTGAAATTGTTATACAGAGAATGTAAGTCTTCCTCAAGATACTTTTGGTGAAGAAAATAATCTTGGAAGAATGGTTGAAGAAGGTTAAAAGTGAAAGAAAAATCAGACTCAGAAAATTAACACTACTCAGTGATATTTATTTGAGTAATCGAATAGAACATGATAACTTTGGTTTTTTTTGGTACATGTGCATGATTCAAAATCTTAAATATGTGTGTCTCATGCATATTAGTTTTATTTTATGAAGTGGTTATGTACATTTGTGATACGATTGGTCATGCTTTGATTGGTTTGTAAGAGATGTGGTATATATGGTCAGCTAGGGAATACATGTTTCCTACCTTGGGGTCGAATTGAGAGGGAATGACACGCCCATTTCTCTTGGATATGGTCTTGGACCTTTGATTATGTGATGAATATGCTATGTTTATTTCTGGTGAGAAATCGACATGTTTTTTCGTGCTAATCGGGGATGTTAATCTATGTGCACAAAGACTGATGATATTATAGTTTACTATTATAAATTTAGTATCTGATTATGATGATGACAGAGATCGGATGACCATGTTTATATCCTTGTGCTGGTGAGGGAGAGACTTGTCTAAACTTGTCTAAAGCTCACCAGTTGTTGAATATGTGATTTTGTGTATGTGTGATCATATGATTTGCATGCATTTTGGTGGTCTTGAATGATGTTGGACATAGTTAAGTTCTATCTATGATGTGTATTATGATCTCTGGAAAAGGAGGAGGTCGCCGCCGTTTGATCTCCGGAAAAGGGAAGGGAAGAAGTGTCGAGGGAGAGAGGGTGTGAAGCAGAGAAAATGTATTGGTAATTTTGTAGTATTTTAATAAAGTAAAGGGTATAATAGTAATTTATCAGCAAATTCTGGTTTGGTCACTGCAAATCTGATCAATTTCAGTAGGATTTCAAAATTCTGAGTTTTAATCAAAACAAGAATTCTTTTCCTACAATTTTTGGTTCCAAACACACTTACTTTTTTAAAAGTCTGGAAAGGAATTCTATTTTCTATTTTTTAGTGGTTTCCAAATAAACTATTAGAAAATTTAAAACTACAAAGTATTTGTAATGGTCACTAGACCACAAAAGTGGATTGTAACCTTTACAAATTAAATCGCTCAATAGAACTTGATTTTCTAATCAATTTTTTCTTATTGACATTTGTCATTGTTGGTGTCAAGTTATTTTG
The DNA here is from genome assembly GCA_963995505.1 of Hypericum androsaemum. NCBI lineage: Eukaryota > Viridiplantae > Streptophyta > Magnoliopsida > Malpighiales > Hypericaceae > Hypericum > Hypericum androsaemum. The sequence goes on from OZ023188.1 coordinate 9,684,729, forward strand.
GCTTGGAGATGAGAGCTTGTTTGGGCTTTGATGCGGTATACTCCGATATTACATTCCACAATGCGTACATTTTCTTCTCAGTTGGTGCCAAAAACTTTTGATCAGTCAAAAAACTAAAAAGTTTTTTTTTGTGAAGTAAAAAGCTTAAAAGTTACGCACGTGATGTGGACATTTAAAAAGTAATATTTAAAAAATCTAATAACAAAATTTTTATTATTTTTCAGAAATTTTATTTATCTTAAACATAAATTAATTGACTTAGTAGAATTATTTTAAAAAATAAAAAATATTGATTTTCTAAGGCACCATGATTTGGAAGATATGGTTTCTCCCTAGTTAACTTTGATAAAAAAAACTGCCACTCTATTAACCAAACCCGATGGCTGCTTTCTTGATGGCGCTGAGAAGGTCATGCATATAACCATTCGAACGAGCAATTAGGTCGTGCCAAAAGAAACCCAACTTCCTTGAAGATGGTTCTCGATGCATCTTTGACATGATTTTTGTTTTGCAACAATGACTTATCCATGCACTTTGCAAGATTAATCTTGATCGACCAAGGCCTTGAATAAACTTTCCACCAGCAATGCTTCGTGTCCTTTGCCATGCTAGCGACTTTACACGTTATTTTCCTTACACGATAGGATGTTCTTTGTTGAATAAGTTGATTCGTTATCTCCATGCAACCATTAAAGCACCGACTGAGAGAAGGGCTAGGTAAACACGTCACTGCCAACTAGTCCAGTTGGGCATCCACGATCACGTTTGACAGTAATAAAGGAGAAGATGAATGGGCACCTCAAGATTGCACGGGGCTGGAGGCACAACAAACTAGGACAAAGGTAGCGCTAGAAATCGAAGAGGCGCTACTAGAGGCTGCCTTTTCGATACTAGGAGCCGAAGGGTCTCCACTGGAAAAATATTTTTCGTTGCCGAAATCTGTTTTGATGAAGACTGTCTTAAGGCAACGGACTCAACGCAATCACCAACACGAGCAAGTAAACCACGAAATTACGAGAAGAACAAATGAAAGAACATACAAGAGACAAGGATTTGTTCACCTGGTTCGATCTCAAGGATCTACGTCCGAGAGCCTACCAAGCCAGGAGAATTTTTCACTATTTTACTCAATAGAGCTCACTTGCTCTCTCTTTACAATGAATGAGCTACCCACTCTCTTAGAACAACATAAATGAGCTTTAGAAAGGGTATTTATAGTCCCACAAACTTTACAAGGGTATTTGGATCGGGAGGGGCACTTTTGTCCATAAAAATACACTTTTTTCGGCATCCTTGGTGGCTTGGTGGACTCCAAAACCTTGGTGGTCGCCAAAGAAAGCTACTGCCTCGTAGCCCCTTTGGAGTTGGCAGATGCCAATCATTTGGCTTACTTTAGGTGGGGAGGTTTGAGCAGGCAGCCAACCCCAAACTTTCCCGCCTCTTCGTGCTTCGTTTCTTGACCCGTCACTTGATCTGATTGACCCCTGAGCATCCCCGAGCCCCGAATCACATCCGAACAAGTCCCGAACTACTCCTCAGGCTCCATACCCAACAATCTCCCATCTGGAGACTGAGCTCAACTCTTGAACTCTTGAATCTCGTATTCTCCACCATTCTCAGACCTCAAGCACTTTACCTTAAGATCCGTCTCATTCTCCACAAGAGCCTTCCACTTCCTAAAAGCAACAAAGGCATCGGACTTATGCTTTAGGAAGTAGACCCACACTTTTCTCATAGAGTCATCTATAAAGGTCATGTATACAAAGAACCACCCATAGATGCCATCGATGCCCGTCCCCATAAATCACTATAGACCATTTCAAGCTTCTCCGCCTTAGGAGGCCTACCACCTCTTAAGAAGCTCACACTCTTCTACTTCCTAAACGCACAATCTTCACAAAGACCCACATCCACGGTCTTTAGGCCTGGTAGCTTCCCCTTTGAACATAGCACCCGCTTTCCCTTCTCACTCAAGTGGCCAAGGCTACTATGCCATAAATCCGCATTATTTATTGCTCCCACAAGATCAATGCTATCATGAGTATTCTTTGTCATGTACAATGTACCTTCCTTCTCACCACGAGCTACCACCCTAGCTCTCTTGGTGATCTTCCATGTCCGACAACCAAAAGTCACATCATACCCCTCTTCATCTAGTTGTCCCACAGAAAGCAAATTCTTCTTCAACCCAGGAATATGCCTCACACCCTTCAACAACAACAACGATCCATTAGGAGTATTGATTCTCACATCTCCTTTACCCACAATTTGCAAGGGCTCATCATTCGCAAGATAAACCTTGTCAATTTTCCCAGGGTATACTCATCATCCTCTTATCACTATAAGAATGGAATGATGCACCCGAATCTAATACCCAAGCCTCAATGGACTACTAACAGTCAAGACCAATGCATCCCCGTGGTCCTCCATTGTTGCATTTGCCGACTTGTCCTCCTTCTTCGGTGCCTTGCATTGGTCTATATAGTGACCATACTTCTCACAATTTTAACATTGAATAGAACTCTTATCCTTCTTCGAACTACCTTTCGATTTGGACTTAGACCTACTTCGGTCCTTTTTCCCCTTTCACTTAGACTCGAACCTTCCCCTATTGCTAGCATTCAAAGCCGAACCTGAGGCTACTCCAGACTTTCTTCTACGAATCTCCTCACTCATAATCAAGTTTCTTACCTCATTCAACTTAAGCATCACCTTCCCAGCCGAGACACTCACCACCGTTACCGTGCCACTCCAACTATCGTGTAAGGAACTTAGCAAAATTAGGGCTTGTACCTCATCGTCGAAGTCAATCTTCATCGAGCTCAAAGATGTAATGGTCACATTGAACTCGTGGAGGTGCATGGCGACCGAAGTACCCTCCGCCATCCTAAGGTTGAAGAGCTTCCTTATCAAGTGAACCTTGTTGGCCGCCGAGGGCGTCTCGTACATCTCGGACAAAGTCTTCAACAACTCCTTTGTGGACTTTGTCTTCACCGTATGCAAAGCCACATTTTTGGACAAGGACAAGCAAATCACACTTATCGCTTTCCTATCTAACAACGTCCACTCCTTCTCATCCATGTCATCGGGCTTCTTCTCATCAAGCGGGAGGTGCAAATCTTTACCATACAAGTAATCCTCAATTTGCATCTTCCAAAATCCGTAGTTCACTCCATCGAACTTCTCCATGGGAGACTTGCCATCACCCATCGTGCTTGCTCCTACCATGCCCTAAACCCGAGTGCTCTGATACCAATTATTAGGCTAATGGACCCAACGCAATCACCAACACGAGCAAGCAAACTACGAAACCACAAGAAGAATAAATGAAAGAACACACAAGAGACAAGGATTTTTTCATCCGGTTCGATCTCAAGGATCTACGTCCAGAGGCGTACCAAGCCAGGAGCATTTTTCACTATCTCACTCAATGGAGCGCACTTGCTCTCTCTTTACAATGAATGAGCCACCCACTCTCTTAGAACAACATAAATTAGCTTTAGAAAGGATATTTATAGTCCCACAAACCCTACAAGGGTATTTGGATCGGGAGGGGCACTTTTGTCCATGAAAATATACTTTTCTCGGCACCCTTGGCAGACTCTAAAGCCTTGGCGGTCGCCAAAGAAAGCTACTGCCTCGCAGCCCCTTTGGAGTTGGCGGACACCAATCATATCCGAACAAGTCCCGAACTGCTCCTCAGGCTCCATACCCAACAAACTGAATATCATCCGTCATGTTTAAACAAGAGATTATGGCGGTTGCATTATTTGGTACAAAGGCCAACTTGACTGGGGTTGCAACCACCATGTCTGGCGCCTCAGAATTGCAAGAATTAAACTCCCAATGAACGGAGACCTGCTCGGAGAAGAGTAATCCCGGATCCCAGCCGGATTGCTCGATAAAAATGGTGCGAGGGACGCCACCGATTAGCGCAGACACTGTGTGGTGAATAAGCTGAAGCTACTCCTTAAGAGGTCCAATACTTGTGCAAATCATTCTCCCCTCCTCCCCTCTAACACAAAAAAAAAAAACGCATTCAATGATTGAATTTGAACAAGATTAACCAATTTATAAATAATTATATATTAATCATAGCAGAATATATCTATTGCCCGAAGTGATGATGGTGATAATATTAGAATATTCTATAATGGAGCTAGTGGAGTGGGAGTATTACGAGTAAAGCAACGAAGAAAATATTAAGTACAAGTTGATTAAAATGGCACACGCGTGGGTCTACAAGGTGGTCCAGCTCAATCTAAAATAGGACTTTTTATCCTTATTCTTATTAAGGCTCTCATGTCATGATTTTCGTGTTCGTGATTTAAAATATCAAATTCAGTCCCTGTAGTTTGTGACATTTTATCACTTGTTAGTTCTGGGCAGCTACGTGGACATGTGGTAATAATAAACGACCACATACGCTAGCTGACGTGGCGATCGAGTAAGGTAAGTGTTTGTGTATGTGTGAATTTGGTAAATTACCAAAACAGTCACAAAATTACCAATTTGGAGATTCTTTATAGTGATGAGTAATGGAAGTAAACTGTGTAATTTGATTTCGGTTTTGGTTGGAGGTGGGAGGAAGAAGGTGAATAACTTTTAAAAATTTGTAAAATTCAGAATATATTGGTAATTTACCGATTGACACATCATCAAAATCTTACCCTACTCGATCCCCACGTCAGGCAGTGTACGTCGTCATTTCATATCACGTGGAGTGCCACATGTTCGGGCAGCCCAGGACTAACAGTTTGACAAGTGATAAAATTTCGCAAACCACATATAGTGAATATGAAAATTTTAAACTACAGGTACTGAATGCAAAAATCACAATACCTTTTTTACGAGTTGAAAATTGTAATACCACATGTACTAAAGTACACTTTTTCCATCTTATTTTATTCATTTATGCATCTCCACTCTCAACCCAACCTTTATTTTTATTTTAACTAATAGAAGTTTTTTAAAGGTAAATACACAATCATCATTATTGCCAGACTTTGAAGCTGGACCGCCATGAATTTGTATACGTCTTGTATTGTTATGCTAAATATCCTTTGGCTTAACTAATAGGGGTTATTCAACTTTGAACGGATTTGCAGTAACTTAATGAGATTTTGAATTTAAAAATTTTAACATAAAAGATATCATTAAGAGAATTATTTATAAATGGGACTCAACATTCTCCAACTCTACAGAAAAAGATTAAAAAAATAAGGAGAAATCACTCTCAAGTCCTCCCTGTTTGCTTAAATATACTAAAAAATTCTTTGTGTTTGAAAAACGATCATGTTGTCCATATAGTTTGATTTTATTATACTTTCGAGTCCCTGTCGCCAAAATATATATAAAAAATTCATTTTTGACATTTAAATAACCAAAATACTCTTCAAAAACAAACAAAAAACTCTCTCCTTCCTCAACCTTAGACTCTCTCGCCGGAACTGAAACACTCCCTTTCAAATAGGGAAGAAGGGGACAACAGGTTGCCACTTAAACAAGCAATTCCATTTTCAAAAAATAAAGAAATCGATTCATGGTACACTCTCTCCCTCGCCGATTGAGATTTTAGGAAGAAACACTCCCTTTCAAATAGGGAAGAAGGGTGTTCCAATATATAAAGAACCCCGACCACAGCGGTGGTTACGGTAGCGGCAACGACGGCGATGATGACCCGCCGGAGCTATTCTTGCACTCTGTTGTCACCGTCGGCATCTCCTCGACCAACTCCTCCTCTCAACCTTGGGCTTGTTGGCCTTCCTCCTCTTGTCGGCACCATCTCTAGGGTTAGACTTGGCCGCAGCGAGGCTCTGGCGAGGAAGGTCGGTGGCCGGAACCCCTCGTCGGGGCTCTCCAGGCTGAAGGAGTAGCCGGTGCCGGCGTACTTCTTGGGCTTTGAGAATATGTCTGGTGCGGAAAATACTTTCTTCTTGGCTTTGTGTCGATCTTCTGTTTATTTATTGTCGTTACTTTTGTCAAAGATGAACATTTGTTCTTCGATTTGATGGAATTAATCCTTTAATTGATATTTGTTCTACCGTCGTCGTCCTCAAGCTTTTGGTTTCGTCGTCGACCTCCTCAAGCTTTGTCCTTTTTTTGGTTGTTTTTAAGGATGTTTTGATCATTTCAATGAAAAAAAAAAAGTTGCTGACATTCATGGACCAAAAAATATAATAAATGCAAATTAGAAGAATAAGAAAATTATTTTTTAAATACCAGAGATTTTTGATTATATTTAGTCAAACACAGAAGACTTGAGAATAATTTTCCCAAAAAATAAACCTAACCTTTATTTTTTGCTTTCTTCTTGAATAAAATCACCCAGGTTAGTAACCCTGCTTTGTACAATTCGATTGTATAAATAATCGTATGTGGCCTTTGTCATGACTTTATAGGGTTTAGGGACATCATAATTGGCTAGAATCCTTCTCTACTCTCTCTTTATCCTGTAATGGTTGAAGATCTAGCCACCATGATTGGCTAGATCCTTGTTTGGCCAAAAGAAAGAAGGCTAAGCCTTCAAGTGGGAGGACTCAAGCTTTATTATTTCATCTTTCTTGAGTTTCAATTAATGCTCTTAATTTTTTGTTGGCTTGAATTTAGTATATGTTCATTATAAGATAGAGGCTAGAGCTTGTTTTGCATTGTAGTTAATGACATGGTGATCATTCGGGAAACATAATTGAAACTATTTTTAATTAATTGAAAGCCCAAATTTATTGAGTTACGGAGCAACGAAAGTTTGTCTATTTGTAACCTCCTAAATATTATTGCGATAATAACTTCTTAAATATGACACCACTACATTGACTTCGGATATCAAATGTTTTTTAAAAAACTAATTGGGTTAGGAGTATTTAAGATGCATGGTTATTTTATAATTATTATGAAGACATTTAGTATTTGGTCTTTTATGTTTTTGGACCCGTTTATTATATTTCAGGTTTTATTTAATTTTAGGTTTTTTAGATTAGTTTCGAGTTTGCTAATTTGTTTAAATAGTATAGCGTACATATGTTTTAGCTAGAATATAGACGGTTGATTATTGATTTCAGAACTCTGAAGATTTTCATTGTGGCTAAGTTGTGTTCTTTCAATTTTCGTTCTTTATAAAGTAGTGATATGCTCAAATTGTCTTTCAAGACTATCAGAGAGAGTGAGACATTGATTGTGCCCTTTCGATCTAGTTTTTATCTCGAATAGTTTCCGCACTTGAATTTGCCATATCCTTTATCCATTAATTTTACAACGATACACTATACCAATTTATAGCTTAACCACCGATCATTCATGGGTTATAGAAGCTAGTCGAAGAAGTATTCAGTGAAGGCGATCTTAGATTGATTCATTGAGAATTAGGAGGCCGATCAAATCAAAGCTAACTAATCGATTAGAATATTTATGAGATAATTGTGGCTGATATTATTTGTTTGATTAAGAGACGTGTGTTGTTAATCATGCGAATATAACATGATCTTTTTTAAGTGTAAAGAACTTTTATGCTGGGAGGACTGCTCGTTTGGCTTCATCAGGCGCGGTGGAAATAGAGCTGCACATATGCTTACGAAGCTCCAGATCATGGATGAGATGCAATTCTAATTCTTCTCCTTTCCTCCTCCGATTATGGCAAATATCTTGGCAGAAGAGCGTGTTGCAGACACTGACTCGGATTGGATCCAAGGATGATTGTCATCTTGGTTTTCGCACTCTTCGGGGTTGGGGCGGGTTGGTAGATTTTAGGTGCATGGGTGGGTTTTTTTGGGTTTTCTTGGGAATGGTTGTATCAGGGGCAACACATGTCACTCAGTTTTAGCAATGTTATCGCTAGAGCGGGTCTTTCTGCGGTGCGCTCTTTTCCTAGTCCGAGTTTATTCTGGTTGGGGCAGGTTTACTGGATAGGTTTTTACCGAGGTCAGCGGCTGCAACCTTGTACTCTGTGCGAGAGGAGTGCCATGTGTTGAGGGATAGTTTTAGGAGGGTAGTGTTCTCGTGCTGTTGTACGATTAATATCAGGATGGGTAGGTAGTATAGGTCGATAGGGCCAGGCGGAGGGTGGTGGGCCTAGGTGGGTAGTGCTCCTTTCGTGCTATTGTGCGACTGAAGCTTAGGTTGTTCTTGATCGATGCTTTTGTTGGTTCTTCTGGATGTATCAACTGCTTTTCTTATAATGAATGAAGTATTTTTACCCCTAAAAAAAACTTTTATGCTGGGAGGCTCTCCCTTCAAGTGGCAGATCGAGTGGTCTTTTGCAGTTTGGCGGGAGGACCTTTAGAAGTGTGAGTCGTTGGGTAGAGGAGATCGTTGGATGGTGCTCGAGGGGTCCCTTTTGGAGGTTAATGTGAGGGCATGCTTGCTACTTATTTACGCCCCCCAACTCCCATATTGACCAGCGGGAGCTGTGGGTTGAATTACTTGCGCTAAAACGTTCTTCTTCGGTGGACTTGTGGATGGCAATGAAGGACTTCATTATCGTCTTACATCGATGTGAACAGAGAGGTCTCTCTCCGACTAGTCTGGCCTCCTCGAAGTTCTTTAGGTAGTTTGTGGTCGATATGGATCTCTTGGATCTTCCTCTTTTCGGAAGGAGGTATACTTGGAGGAGCAGTGTGGCCGCCAAAAATATTGATCGCTTTCTAGTCTCCCCTGTTGGCTAAATAAATTTCCTAATTGTGTTCAGACGGCCATTCAGAGACCTTGCTCGGATCATAACTCGGTTTTTTATCTACGATGACACCAATTGGGGACTGGAACCGTTTCGCGTCATCTCAGCCTAGATGTCCCACCCAGGTTTCTTTCAAAAGGTTTCAGATTGGTGGAAGGCGACTTTTACACCAAATACTTTCACTCCATCACCAAGCTTATAAGCTGCTCCAATCGTATAGATTGTGTCAAGTTTGCTGCCGTCTCGAAGAGATTAAGGGGGGTTGTATGGGCCTTTGACCTCGATAAGGCCTCGAAGTTGAATGGTTTCAGCATATCTTTTTTGGGCATTTCTTTGAGACCGGTGTCATCCCTTCTCAGGTCAAGTCCTCATTCATTGCCTTCCAAAAAGCCATTGTGCGTCGATTCTCTAATTTTCGCCCCATTACTCTCATCCGGTGCTTTCAGAAGAATGTCTCTAAAATTCTTGCTACGCGGCTGAGTGGTGTTATGAGTCAGCTTATCGGTGAGGAGAAGTCAAACTTCTTAAGTGGTCGTCAAATTCTATATGGGGCTCTTATCTGTAGCGAGCTGGTCAATCAATACTAGAGGTCTCGTTCTAAAGGGGTCTTATTGAAGTTGGATTTTTGCTAAGCCTTCGACAGTATCTCTTGGTACTACCTCGAAGACAAACATGTGGTTATCAACTTCGGCCCCTGCATGAAATGTTGGCTGTTCGCTTGTCGTCGTGGGTTCTGGTTGGTGATTTTCCCCTTTGTTGATTTAGGGTTTATGTTGGAATTGGGATTTTTTTTTGACCTGTATCAGAAAGTGAAAAAAAGTTTGAGGGCTGATAGTGGAATTGGAATAATTCAGAGGTTGGATTTGAAAGGGCAGATATTTTGATGACTGATTTGAATTTGGTTAAATTTGGAGGACTGTTTGTGTGATAGACAGAATTTCAATGGCTGATTTTGGCACTGGAAGATATTTTTAGCTAAGATGTTGTACATGAATAAGATGTTCTTTTACGCAGTACATGAATAAGATACTTTTTTACACATTTAATTATACTATTTTCTTTTTTAATTTATTTAATACATCATAAGAACTTCTTTGTACACCACATTTTTTTTAAACGTTCTAACTTTATTAGCAAGATCACCTCTCTTGACTAACACCTTAGTGTTCTTACTTGAAATACTTCTTGAAAGGGGAACATATAACTGCCCATGACTGAAGACATGCTCAAGCAGATAAATACCGGTATTTTTAATTATTTATTCTTGTGCTTTGTTGATCGTGAATGCAAAACACATACGTACCAGAAATTGCTTGCGAATCATCTTATAGGATATCTCAAAATTCTCTGATGGACAGAGATCACTTCCCTTTTTCTTCTTCCATGTCTCCCTTGTGGGTTCCATCACTATCTCTATCCGCAGAACCCACGTCACGACCACGCCGAGAATGTCCTTGTCATCTGTCGGTCAATCTGCTATACTGTCAAGCAACGTAGGCGCCTCGGGCGTGGACTTCAGCCCGTCGCTCATCTCTATAGTTGTTGTGGAGGCGACCTTCCCACTGGTTACCTACTCTTGCCTCCTCTCCCGGTACCTCATCCTCCTCATCTGTCAATTTTGCTAGTGGTGGCACCGGCATCGGCACCCCAGGTTCTAGTTATCGTCCTACTCTACCACGTTCTTCAACCTAGCCTCGCATCCCCTCTCGTTCAACTATTTCTCCGACAACGGGGCCGTTGACTTCTACGTGTATTCTCATACGGGCTCGATTACTCTATCATCAAGACGATCCCTCTCTCACTCTCTCTCTATAATCCACCGTCGAACGACGTCGTTCTGTGAGATTGCACCAAGTGCTTGCTGGAATTCGAAGAGAACGACTACGTGAGGACTCTCATGGCCTGCTCTCACCCCTTTCACGTAGACTGCATCAACATCTGTCTCCGATCCCACGCCATGCCACGCCAGAATATTCCAACCCCTTCGTCTCCGTCATGTCCGCCAGGATCTGCCAATCCCTCGACTATGCCGTTCTCATTTTTCTACTCAACCAGGCCAACAACATCACGATTTGACACCAAATTACCTAAAAGAAGGTTTCTTTTATTATAGTAAGATTTAAAGTAAGAACAACATAGAAAATTAATGTTCTTTTGCCGACAAATATTATTCGAGTTCAAATAAAATTAAATAGTACAAAATGTATGTATGAAACTAATTTGCCTTGAAATTTTTTATTTGAAGTAAGTAATTTTATTTGTTTCTCCAATTTTATTGTAAGTATCATAATTGTTGTGTTTAATACTACCCGGAGGAAAATAGAATATCGTGCAACCTCCTCGAAATCTTAAAATTAAAAGTTGTTTATTCATGTTGAATCGAATAATTAATTGAAAAATTAAGTGAGGACAATCTTGGTGCGTTACAGGAAATAATTTTCATAGGGATGGACACAACAACACTGTTGACCGAGTGGGTGATGGCCGAGTTGGTCCTAAATCGAGAGATCCAACGATCACTGCAAATGGAGTTGGACGACCTGTCGGCTGCTTCCACGGACGGAGTCCTCTCAGATGCTGAGGTAGCAAGGCTCCCATACTTGCATGCCGTGGTGAAGGAGACCATACGTGTACACCCGCCGGACCAGCTCTTCTCGGGACAATAATGTCAACCACAGATAAAGTCTCTTGAACAATTGGATTGCTCCCTTTCCAAATTCAACTTGCTTCCTCCTAACCAATTGGACATGAGCTCTTCGTTCCTCCATTGGATTACTCCATAACCAAACACCAACTTGCTTCTCTTGGCCAATTGCATTGCTCCCGCCGAAGAAAAAATGGTCTCTGTTGTATGGGATAAATCAGTGGTGTAATGTTGGTCGTCATTTGAAGTACGGAGCTTTTTCATGAAGACAATCCAAAATCGTGGATTAATTTGGTCGAGGAAGAGGGAAGGGATTAATTTGGTGGCGGTGGAGATTAGGTGGCGGAGGAGAGAGAGGAGAAGGGGAGAGGAAGAGAGGAGGTGACGGAGGAGAGAGGGAGAAGGGTATTTTTGATATTTTTAAGTGCCGGACCAAACCATCTAAAAAGAAAATTATCGTAATCGTTAGTGTTCGGTCCAAAACTTCCCCACCAAACCCATTTTCCACCGTTCTAGTTCGACAGCTTTCTTCGTCTAATCAAATTCTTGTTTCAAGCATTAAACAACTTTTAAACAAAAGAAGATAACATTGTAAATGACTAAATGTTAGTCACCAGACCAAAGAGTTAGTTGGACTATTGTCACTATCAAAGAAAGTGGAATACCACATTTCCACTGATCGTCACGACAACCATCATAGAAATCCAATCTTATTGCCATTATTAAACTTTTCTCAGGGCCCCATCTCGCGATTCTCCTAATCTGAAAGCGATTGTTATAGTTGCAGAAAAGTATAATTACATACAAATTGTATTTACAGAACAAATTTTTGAAATAAAATATATTTAATTTTCATAATATAATTATGCAACCCATTAATTTGCTACCATTTTGGTAAAAAATTGATGCCCGCTCTAAGCCACGTGTCGGAGGCACCTTGCTATTAGGTTGCCTCCACTGAATTAATTTTTTTAATTTCTCTGAGTTATAGTAGCGAAGGCCGAGTTAGCGTTCAGGTGGAGGCACCACCCTGTTATTGGGACATTTGTTTTTTTTCCTACTTCAAGAATAAGCATATGTTTCTACCCATTTCAAAAAAATATTTAAATTTTTTGTCTATTTGAGAAAAAAATCTATTTTTTCCTCTAGCGAAGGAAGAGAAGTTAACATTTCCATTTTTTATTCTATAAGAGTTTGAAGTTTTGTCCTAAATATTTTTTCCAAGTCAAATATTATTAATTAGAATAAATCTATATCACTTGGTTAGCCATTTTAAATGATATGCAAATATGTTAATCAAAAAAATAGTTAAGTGTCTGTTTTATTTTTGCCATCAGAAAGCAACTCAATGCTTGCATCTTTATGATCCAAAGAGGCCGAGGTGTATAAGTCCGTCCAAGTAGAAACTCAAAAGGGTAATGGACAATACTTAGAGTGAAAAACTAATTGAGGTTGTTAAAGTGGAAATTAATTAGCAACGAAAGGACGTAAAGTTCGAACCACAAGACAAAAAGTAAGCAAAATTCTCAAAAAAAGGACAAAAAGTAAGCAAGAAAGAAAAAGGGAGAACCAAAGATAGATTTGCTCCCAATCCCATCATTACACGATCGGTGTGAAATATAAATGGCACACGATAACGGGTAGCATACGTGAATAAATTCAAAAGTTTTTGGTTTATGATGATTACTCTGCAGATATTACAGCCATATTGAAAATTTAATTTTTTTAATTTATGGTGAATTATAATATATATATTTTCGTTTTTAATTTATAAAAAATAATAATATAAATATTGTTTTTGGTGACAATAAAATCACCTTTTTTAAGCCTAATAACTAATAAGACATCTGGTTCCCCAGTATAAGGTGGGAGTGCATGACACGTGTCAAGTGCCTAACTTCATTGGCAAACTCCAAACACGACAACCCGCGCTGGCTATTGCACGAATCTCTTTTCAATTAATTATCATTTCTACTTGAAGTAATCAGTTTGATTAATAGTGAAGCATGTCCTCCTTGCCTATCCAAACGTAATGTTAACCATTACTTTCATTTAAAAGTTTCATCTGAAACGGTGCACATTTGAGCATTTCTTCTTTGGCTAGTCGGGTAGCAATGTCAATGGATATGGTAAAAAAGTTGTTTGTAATAATTGACCGTATCAAAAGAATGAAAATTCGGTGTAGAGATCATTAGATTAATCATGCAAAAAGTACATAACAAAAGTATGAAAGACACAATCAATTATTGTCCTCACAAGCATCAAAATAATCTAAAAAATTATGAAAGATATAAAAAGTGCAAGAACCAGAAACAACGAATGTTAGAACGCAAATTTTTTTTTGAAAATTAATTGTTTGGTATTCCCTCCTCAAAATATTTAGAGAGAAAACGAAAGAGCATTTGGATCCATAAAGATGTGTTGCCAGATAACCATTTTGTAATGCAGGGGTGTAGTAAAAAAATCACTATTATGGTTAATTTTTTAAATTATTGTATTAAATTTTGATTTGTCAACATTTTTTATGTGTTAAAATATTTATTGGGGAATATATAAAAAATATTCAATCTAATTATTAAAATATATAATTTTGTATGCATAATTTTTTTAAAAATAAATTGATTAGAGAATCTTTTCCACTTGTTTCAAGGTGGCTCGGCCCCTAATTGCAAGTAACGATCCAAGTGGCATCCGTAGCGACAACGTACTTTGATTAAATTTCCTCCATTCTTTGTTATTGTACTTGGCGATTCTTGTAGCACCTTAAATGGCAATCCCCATGGTGGCATATTTACTTTCCAAAGCATTTCATCCACTTGCAAAACATCTAACATGGCTCCCAAGTTACCGAAAATATAAAATATCACTAGAACAAACCTTAACACATTCTACAAATATATAAAAGATTACTGATAATACATGTTTAATGGGAGTTTTCCGGTACGCATCATCTCATACTCGGAAATCGGGCATATCAACGATCATGACTTAAAATTTCTTCAAGTGTGTTCTTACGCAAACTCGTAAAAATAATAACTTTTACACAATATAAACATCAACATCTCAACAATAAACTACGTTAGTCTTAAATTAATGGTTTTAACCGACTAACGACTAAAACTTCAAACAGGAGACTCGACCAGAACTCCAAACAAGACGATCGATGAAACTTCCAAACAAAAAATTTGACCAAAATTCTGGAGTTCCCTGACGGATCACGCTGAACATATTTTTTAAGGATAAATTACCCTAAAGTCCCTGGGATTTCTATACCTTACCTCTTGCATCCCTGGATTTTCAGAAATTATTTTGTGTTCTCCCGTATTTTATTTTATTATACTCTCGGGTCCTTTGCTAATTTTAGTAATTATTTTATTTTTAAAATGACTGTTATACCCTTCTTTGGCGACTCTGAAACTCCGATCATCTTCTCTGGCGACTCCAACAACTCCGACCGTCTTCTCCGGTGACTCCCACAATTCTGGTCATCATCTTCGGTAAGTCCAACAACTCCGGTCATCTTCCCCAGTGACTCTCCGACGACCTGAAGTTGGAACGAGGCCCTACCAACTTCCATAAGCGGGCCCCACCAGCTTCCATCCTCCGGTCCCACCAGGTTAAAACACTGGAACTTGGGGTTCTCACGGTCGTCATTCCTCCACTCGATGCTCGCCATGTGAATCCTCGCACTCCTGACTGGCTTCCCAACTGTCGAGTCCTCGACCGTCACCACCATGACTGCCTCGAACGGCTTGACCGCCACGAAGATCAGGTCCTCATTCAAAGTCGGGTTGCTGGCCAAGCTAATCTGCCCAGTTTTGAACGCCTGTGGGCCCAGCTGGCCATTAACATAAAGCTCACTACTTGAGCCCCTACCATTGTGCTCGGGGCCACCGATCAGCTGCAAGTCTTGAATCTGGATGACCGTTAACCACAAGTACCAAAGCTTGGGAGAGAGATAGACCTTGGCCCAGGTCTTGGGTGTGAACTGTCAAAGTCTGACAGCCAGGCTTCCTGAAATGCCTCATCGGCGAGAAGGGTGAGGAGAAAGAAGGGTGAGGAGAGAGAAGGGTGAGGAGAGAGAAGGGGAGGAGAGAGGAATGTATTTTTTTAATTTTTTTATATGTATATATGTAATTTCTATGAATGGCTGATGATCTAAGCAAAGGACCCGAGAGTATAATAAAATCAAGCACATGGGACGAAAAAATTATTTTCGAAAACCTAGGGACGCTAAAGTAAGGATGACAAAACTTCAGAGACTTGAGAGTAATTTATCCTTTTCTAAATGTAATTTTTTACACCATTACACTTGACAGGGTTTAAACTCTGGAACTCATCCAATTTGATAACATTTCATGTCATGGACACCAATAACCGAAATTCTGGTGTCCCTTGTACCGCTTTAAACCTCCTTGAATTTGATAACGTGGAGCATATAGTATCCCTCCGCTCCCATAAGATGTATAATCTCGATATAAAAGCTACAAGCACAAAATAAGAGGACGAAGATAGACCTCCGCATGTGGCTTTTGGCCAACATCTCGGCCACCATTACCTCTACAGCTGATCCGTCGTGGGCGACGATCTTTGTGACAGGTTGATGGTGGTTATTTTAACGGTAGAGTGACTCTTCTTTTCGGCCAAGCAATACTTTGTGGCACCCCACTCTACAATCATTTCAGAGGCACCAAAGTTTGCTCGTGTCCTAACAGACCAGATTATTCCAATTCTCCCACGACGTGAGATCCTGGTTTTTTGGTACCATCCCGCGGAGGACTTCATCAAACTTAACACTGATCAAGCTTCGATGGGTAACCTGGGACCCGCAGGTGTTGGTGGCGTTATGTTCAATTCGGATGGATTTGGGGTATGCAATTTTTCTAAGGGCAATGGGAGTTGTACCTCATTGGCTCTGAGCTTTGATCCTTAGGCTTGAGCTGACTTGGAACAGGGTATTTTAGAGGGTCTAGGTGAAGATGGACTCGTTAATAACCATCCTCTATATGAGGCATGATGTTGACTGACCTCACACATTGACGACACTGATCTCGAGAGCACGAGAGTTGTTGACGAAATGATGGAAGATTATCATCTAGCACATCTGGCACGAGAGTAACCAGGTGATGGAAGCGCTCTTCAAGCACGCTTTAGAGATTTCTTTTGATTATGCTATTTTTGATGTACCCTTGGACTCTTGTATTGAGGTGTACCTAGATAATTTGTAGGAAATCAGCCTTCCCCGATGCACTCGTACGTCTAAGATGTAGTTGGAGTGGAGCCAATGGGGGATTTTCCTTCTCGAGATATAATAGATTGTGACAGTGCAGGACCAAGTTTTGCGATATTGACAGTGATGGACCAAGTTTTGCGATACACCAAACGTCGAGAGGGGGACTTTCCTTCCCAAGTTATTCTTTCCCTTTAACGGGTTTTTCCACTAAATTTTCTCGTGAAAGAGTTTTGATGAGACCGGCAGTCGTAACCTCGCGGAAGGACTGCACTAATATAAGGGGTTCGCCCTATAATTCTCACCAAAAAGAAATACTCCTACATAACGTATAATTTATATGCTCCTATACAACATAGAAAATCTGTCTTTATGCTTTACATAACACAAAATAAGTGTCAACAATACTCTTGCACACATTTGGTATACAACTTCAAATAACATCTGAATGCAAAAATTGTTAAAACAATCTGGTTGGAGGATGAAAGAACGAGTTGGTGCTGCTCCAACTTCAAAGATCTTGTAAAGATTTTTTCTAACAAATAGTTTGATCCTCCGGATAAATTCACGAGTACAACGGGTCTATGAACTCTTGTTGTCAAGATACAGCCTCTACACTATTGTCGAGTTTAAGAATTGTACTACCTTGACACGATCAAGAATACTCTATGACGTATTTTATGATGATGCTTTGAGATAGTGAGTTGGATAGCTTAGAAGTTGGATTGCTTGAATGGAAGATAAAATCTGCTATTTATAGAGATTTGGGACTATCTCTAATGCCTCTTCATCACCAAAAATGTCCCTGGAATAAGTGTCAAAGGTGGCTTATGGATTGGGTCACTTCCCTTGAGTTTAAACTCAAGAGGCACGAAGTTTGAACCTGTGTCGCCAATCAACTGGTGGCCTCAAGTCACTTGGTCAAGGAACTCTCGGACCAAAAATAATGGCGGTCGCCGATGAACTTGCGATCGCAAGTCATTTGCACCAGAAAATTCTCGGACCAAAATTATTGGCGGTCACTAATGAACTGGCGGTCGCAAGTTCTTTCGAATTCATACAACGTGTACCACTTAGGCAGGGGTCAATCTCAGTATTGAACGAGGGCTACGCCCCCTGGGACCCTACATTAATAGCGGCTTATACTTCGTATGTCAAAGTTATTTGAAAATATCCAACATTCTTCCCTTATTTTTCAAAACTTTTAAACTAGTAAAAAAAAAGAAAAACTTTAACATAAAATTTTTGTAAAATAGAGTGACTGCATAATAGTAAATCAAGAGTAATAACTGAACCAACAGACGAAAATAACTGAACCAAGAGTAAATATGAACAATAACAAATATCACAGAATAATAGTAAATCAGAAACTGACTCACTTCGTACGTGCTAGTTCATCTCTTATCTTTCAACTCCATTCTTATACTACATTTGTTTCTTCCTCAAAATTCCCTCGTCCTAGACTCAGCTCTTGCACTTTTCTTTTAATCTCGGGTTTTTCTCTTTCACATAATTTCAATCCCATATTCTTACCTCCCAAAACTTTCTTGCACGAACAACCTTAAAGATCTTCAAACATGTACTCCATCGTCCATAATTTTGGCAAGGTGTTAGGAATCATTTTCCAAAATTTTGTTGCAATCAGAAAGGATTTCACCTGGACCGACTACATGAGCTTCTCCATGGAATGAGAGATTATTATTCTACTCCAAACTTAGGGTTTCTCTCTCCCAATAGGAAAAGTGACAACCTACTTCTTTCTTATATGAAAATATTAACCATTTTTTGTGTACTACCATTACATTAATGAGTTTTCTATTATTGTCCAAAATATTTTTACTATTCTTACAACACATCAAAGATTCTCAAACATAGAATTTAATTTTATCTACCAACAAATTGTTTGACAAGACTTGAAACAAATTCAAAAACAAATCACTCTCTAAGTTATTACACAAACTTGATATTCTTCCCTTTAAAAAAAACTTGACATTCTTCACCTTGGTCTATGTTGAAGTTGGCACTTGTTTACCTTCTGCGTTCGTTGTTATATCATTTTATGTCTTTGTATTGTAACCTTCCTCCATGAATCAAAGGCTTTTGCCAATCCTTCAAAAAAAAAAAAGCAATACTTTCTTTTGAGACATAAGATATGGCCCAGTTCAAATAAGCAATACTTGGCTATATATTTCGGACATCTGATTATGATATTGTCGAGTACATGGAAAGGACAAGATTTGCTGCACGAATATCTGATTTGATAGGAAATGATTCCGCGTGGAAATTCATGTCTCCAAGTGAAAGAATGACCAATGGTTTTAGTAGCTTTTTGACTGTCCATCGCTTTCACCCGTGTCATTCTGTTGACTTCAGAATAATTTTATTTTTCTCTCCGGTATTATCGTTATTTGTGTACGTATTTTTTATTTCTGTTTTATATCCCGGTATCTTAATAATAGGCTTCGCGGCATTCTTGCTAAAATTTTTGAGGAATGAGCCTATATTATAAACATAGAGTAGAGGGATATCGAGAACAGATCGTGAGAATACGAGTCGAAAGTGCACCAGTGGAAGCAGAATCGTTGTTTGTTTTTTAATTTATTGTTCAGTTTTATTTTCAGATTAAAAATTTTAGATTTTTTTACAAAAAATGCGGCTGGTTGTACAAACAGACAAACAAAACTCCTACTATTGGCCCCTACGAGCCCTTTCTTGAGTGCTCTTCACTAAGAAAATATTATTTGTGGACGAAAATTGGAATCCGCTTAAGATGATGGGTTCTCCTTTAATCATTTCTCCCTTGCATCTAATAATCATCCTAAATAAAGTGCTCGAGAATGAAGTAATTAATTGAATAACGAAGTATTATACCAAATTAAGCATGAACATGATATCCGTCATCATCGGAGCTAGTTGTACTTTTATATGAACCAATTTTTCACTTAAAGTCCATATATATACATGTTTTTTATAACTATATCTTATTTTAAATTTCTAATAAAATTACATTGTATAACAATATTGGTTAATATAAGGCGTCTAATCGAAAAAATTCTCCTATAACAACAAGTGGGTTAATAAACCTTACTGTCAAATAATTGTTGTCTAGAACACATTGTCGCCGTTGGGCCCTAACCAAGTCACTCAATTTAGCTTCTAAGACAACCTTGTGAAGTGTTGTGAGGATGGTGGCCATATCTCTTTTCCAAATGACTCCAAGTGTTTTAGCATAATCGCCCAATATGCGCATAAGGTTATTTCTTGTAAAGATGATTTTTTATACCTATTAGATAGCTAGGGATTGAACTCTTAATCTCTATCATTGTATATGTTATGCATTGTGTTCATATAAGCAAATGCCCTTTGGCTATACGTAAGGTTGTTTGTTTCTCGAAAAATAAGGTACCATGAAAGGAAGCATATGATATAGTCTATTAAAAAGGAAACAACTTTTCTTTAGCATCTTAAAACCCTACCCTTCTGATGATATTAAGAAAAGGATGGTCGCGTTCAATGATAGAATCACAATCGTGTTAGGTTTCGGTGGTGCGAATGTTGAAAACCACAGTGCTGTTTTTTGAGAAAATTTATAATTTTCGATGACGAATATAGGATCTGCTTTTACAAAAAAGAACGCACTAATCTCTGCTTCACTTTATTTACTTTAATGCGGACCGGCTTAGACCATTACAATTGATTGCATTTTGTTTCTTGCCATTATTCTTGTGTAAGAATATTTTTGTTAGAATTTTTATATCCTATCTAAAACCATAAAATAATGTGTAGGTGTATTTTCAGTACTCATAAACTTGTCCAGCACTCTATGTGAGATTCTCAATACGCCCTCTCAAACGTTGAGATCCATCAAGTTAAAGATTGTACGGGTTTCGACTTCACTAACGTGTGTGAAATGGGAGTCGTGTGATCACAACAATGGGCACAAGAGCAACTAATTCTTATACCATGTTAGAATCTTCACATCACATTCCTATATGTTAACATTACCACATAGCTAGTTGCGAGTGTAATGGACTTGTTTATATGTGTGAAAAATCTACTTACTCATTGCATTAAAGTTACGATTATGATATGAAAATTCTTATATAAAATCATAGCGAATTGATCCATCAGTCTCGTTATAACAATTGAGTTTGATACCATATAAGAATTTCACCCTACCTTTAATTACCACTTAGTTTACAGAAACTCTAACTGAATTAGAAAAGCTTTTTTATGAGTAGAGAAAGAGAGCTTTTGCAGTGCGCATTAAGGCCTTTAACTAGGAATTTGCTGCATTGGCAACCAGCGTCTTTTTTTTACGATGACAATACGATAAAAGATGTTTGATGATCTTAACTTACCTTTTACTTTTGCAGTGTGCATGAAAAATACACAGGTGTTGCGCCGATAACGTTAAGCTAATGGAGAATTGCGGTGAGGAACGCCTGTAAAGTTTAGTTTCCATGGCATTAGAATAGAGAACATTTAGTAGTTGGTGACAGAATATATTTTTTCAACGAAAGGGAAGCAAAGAGATCCCACCACAGAGGCCTAGGCCTGAAGTCTATTACACCTTTTCGTAAAAACCAAGGGCGGATGCTCGTCGCCGGTGGATTAATCTCTATTTTTTCGTGAACTCCTGGTCGGTTATTTTCACATACTAATATGAATTTTTTCTAGCGTATTTTATTCTCATTCACATACGTTCCAGAAATTTTTCAAGAAGCCATCCATCTTAAAATTATCACAGGTCAAACTCGCTGAACCTCTCAACAGATATGTGCCAAGAAAAAAAAGTACACCTTATAGATATAAATAGTCTAGATAAAACCACCTAAATTTTCTTTATTGATATAAATAATTCAGATAAAACTACATAAATCTTTCTCAGAACATATCAATAACGAGTTATTACAATATTAACTTTCTTGGATCTACTCACACTAAATCTCTACTCTATAAATTTATGAAACCAAACTCCAAAATTAGGCCTCTCCACTCAAGATAGCTACAACGACACCAAACAAACCCAACAAAGAAGCACATTAACAAAACTTCTGGTCATGCCTGTGAATAGCGTAGCACCAAAACCCGAGTCCCGAAGCAGTTCACCAGCTGATGGCCGCTTGGACACGGCAAATTCACAATCTTTTCTCCAAATCTCAAAGTTTCCAATCACTCTTAAGGTCTCTACTTCCGCTGCAAAATGACCCTAGTTTCTCTTAATATTGCGAAGTCTTTAACTTGTTTCCTGTTTTCAGTTTGAGGATGTGGTGTACAAAATTAAGCTGGAGCAGAAAGAGAAAACGATCCTCAATGGACTAACCGGACTAGTTTGCCCGGGAGAGATTTTGGCCATGTTAGGTCCATCAGGAAGTGGCAAAACAACCCTTTTATCCGCCCTCGGTGGCCGTCTTAACCGCAAGTTTTCCGGTAAGATCACGTACAATGGCCAGCCATTCTCCGGAGCCACGAAGAGACTCACAGGTTTTGTAGCTCAGGAAGATGTTCTGTACCCTCACCTGACCGTTTCGGAGACGCTGCTCTTCACTGCACTCCTGAGGCTTCCCGAGACCCTTCCCCATGACGAGAAAGCTCAGCACGTCGAGCGTGTGATCGCTGAGCTCGGTCTGAACCGATGCAGGGACAGCATGATCGGAGGGCCGTTGTTTAGAGGCATATCAGGAGGAGAAAAGAAGAGGGTCAGTATTGGTCAGGAAATGCTCATCAACCCGAGCTTGTTGCTGTTTGATGAACCAACCTCGGGATTGGACTCGACTACGGCTCAGAGGATACTGACCACGGTCAAGAGGCTGGCCAGCGGAGGCAGAACTGTGGTTACGACGATCCACCAGCCGTCGAGCCGGCTTTACCACATGTTCGATAAGGTGGTGTTGCTGTCTGAAGGCTCTCCAATCTATTATGGCCCTGCAGCTTCTGCTCTAGACTACTTCTCCTCTATTGGGCTCTCCTCTTCTTTGACCATTAATCCGGCCGATCTCTTGCTTGATCTTGCCAACGGTAAGTTTCTTTTCAGACTTCAGAAATTTCTCCGGATCAATTCAATCTCTTATTTGGAATTGGCATGCCTGTTGATATCTCAGGTATTGCTCCGGATTCTACGCAAGCGGAGACCTCGGAGGAGGAGCAGAAATCGGTCAGGGAAGCTCTGCTTGCTGCATACGAGACGAACATATCGACGAGGCTGAAATCCGAGCTCTGCAATAATGCTTCTTTCACTGGAGAAGCCTTATCAGCAAGTAATAAACACAATCTCGATCCCCCTCTTTTAATGTGCAGTCTTGTCTATCCGGATCAGTATTATTGTTCCTGATGCTCGAGTGAGAGGTGACGGTTCGACTTCGGAAATGCTTGGTGTCTCAGGAGTGGCGGATGTGAAGTCAGCGCAGTGGCGCACAAGTTGGTGGTATCAGTTCAAGGTGCTGTTCCGGAGAGGGCTAAAGGAGCGACGGCACGAATCTTTCAACAGGCTGCGGATCTTCCAAGTCATCAGCGTCGCCACGCTTGGTGGTCTCCTCTGGTGGAACACGCCCACTTCTCACATTGGCGATCGGGTAATTACCAGTTTGTTTCTTTCGTGATCATTGCGGATGCTCGAATCTAGTTACTTATTGCTCCATAGCACTATCTAATTATGACGGATTAGTGAGAAGACAGAGTTTTTGAATTTTTTCTAACTCGGCTCGAATCTAGTTACCTATTGCTCCATGGCACTATCTAATTATGACGGGTTAGTGACAAGACAGAATTTTCGAATTTTGTATAACTCGGCTCGAATCTAGTTACAATTATTGTTAAAATAGGATTCTTGCTAATCTAACCGTACGGAAAACATTACTCCTAAACATAATATCTAATTATGACGGGTTAGTGCTAACTTGCACGCTTGGTGGCCCACTAGTGTGACGTAGAATTTTGTTTGGTATCTGTTTAATGGGCAATTATGACGTTACATGTCCAGATTTTCCAAAGGCCAAACCGATATTTGACGATTCAAAATTTTACATTTCTTCAGCATCTTCCTCCCCAACATATTTGACCGTCTAATAGGATTTTTTGCTTCAAAATGCAGATCGCTTTGCTCTTCTTCTTCTCGGTATTCTGGGGCTTCTACCCGCTCTACAATGCAGTCTTCACGTTCCCTCAAGAGCGAAGGATGCTGATCAAAGAGCGAGCATCCGGAATGTACCACCTCTCTTCATATTTCCTAGCTAGAACGTTCGGCGACATGCCATTGGAGCTCGCGCTACCAACCGCGTTCGTCTTCATAATCTACTGGATGGGAGGCCTCAAACCTGAGCCCTTAACGTTCATCCTTACATTAATCGTTGTCCTCTACAGCGTTCTAGTTTCGCAGAGTCTCGGACTAGCCTTTGGGGCCATTCTAATGGACATCAAGCAAGCAACAACCTTAGCTTCTGTGACCACCTTGATTTTCCTGATAGCCGGGGGATATTATGTCCAACAGATACCCCCTTTCATTGTGTGGCTCAAGTACCTGAGTTACAGTTACTACTCTTACAAGCTTCTCCTTGGTGTCCAGTACGACCAGGATGATTACTACGAGTGTTCGAAGGGCGTCTTGTGCCGAGTCGGAGATTTTCCTGCAGTGAAATCGATGGGGCTAAACAACTTATGGATTGATGTGTTCATAATGGCCTTGATGTTGGTGGGTTACCGGCTGCTCGCGTATTTCGCGTTGATTCGAGTACGATTGAGGTGAAGGTTTCCCAGAGTCGAACAAACCAGTGCAGAGTATAAAATTTTGCAGATGCCATATATATCCAAAAAAAGGCTACAGAAGCAGTTGGTATATGTGTGTTCTACTTACTCTCAGGTTTATTGAGGAATAAGTATCAATGTAGATCTTGAAGGGAGTTGCATTGATGTAAGATTCTGATCACTTCCCCTCCAAGTTCATGTATTGACCTTTGTGTCTTTTGGTTAAGCTAGATATTCAGATTTGCCCAATAATATCAAGAATCTCTCTGAAAACAACTTTGAAACTGATCTTTTCCTGTTCGTAATCTATAAATGATTTGAAATAATAGCAAAATATGTACACAAGTCAATGACGTAATTATGCAGATTAAAGCACTAAATATTTTTCTCGTACAATATTTTTTAAGGCTTCGTACAGTTGGAGTGAAAAATTAATTTGCAGATTCATGCCGACATTGTCTCGGTAAAACAGTCTTAAAGTTCTTGTGGAATATCAGATTGATGAGATTCTAGAAGCTACGGAAAGATAAGACGTAGATCTACAATTATGTTTCTTTATAATCTCCAAATTCGGTATGGAAGAGTATCAAAATTGGGTTACAAGTCTCAAAAGGTTGAACACCAGGACTCATGACAGTTTTCGTTGCTTATTCGGGAAAAGAGGAGGCGGTAAGCTTGAAGAGGCCAGAGTGAACAGGAACTTTAGAGACGTGAAGAAGCTCAATCAAAGTACGGCTTAGGAAGTAGGTTTTACTGTATTGGATTTTCCTATGTTAGATTTTCTTAAATTAGTCTAGATTTTCTATACTAGGCCGAGACTAGATTACGAGGCTCTCTCTACATAAGGAGAGCTTGGGCATAGGCATGGAGGAGACCACACAAACAACATACAAACTCCTCTAAATTCATAACATTATTTTCTTGTTGCTCTCCTTTTCTCCTCCCCTTAATTTCTCAATAAAGTTCTCGCTTCTCCGCCAATTATTTTCTCCTCTAAGATAATATTATTCTAGATCTTCTCCTCTCTCTCCCATATTTCTTCTATCTTACCTTTGATTCGAATCGCTCTTGGGATGACTACTCCAGACCTATTTTTAAGTTCGTTCGACTTTCTACCAAATTTACCCATAGCATATGTTTGACATGCCTGATGGGACTAATGAGGGTGTCTGAGAAGAGAAATTGGTGTGCCTAAAAATGGATGAAACCGGTCAAACATTTTGCTAAAAGAGGACATCGAGCCAGGTCAGTCAACTTTGGAGGGCATTTTGGCCCTTTTTAGAACTGAATCTGAAGAAACTTTATTCTTGTCAAATTGAATATCAGTCTTTCTTTTTTTTGTGGACACCAAAGACACTATAATCCGAGTTCAGACCAGAAAGTAACAATTAAAATACTAAGAACTTTTCAGTCTGTAAGTTGATTATGAACTCTAATCGGCTTTGGAGAGCGCTTTGGTCTTTTTTTGGCCGAATTAGGAGACAGCTATTTTAGTCAAAGTTGAATATCTATCTTTCCAATTTCTGTAGATGCCAGGATCGCCTCAATCGGAGCTCGCAACAGAATGTTAAGGCCAAAATACCAAAGGTTAGTCAATCTAAAAAATGATGACATCTTTTATGACCATGAAGAAAAGGTTGTCACATAATTTATGCTTTGTATCTGCTAATCGAGAGTTTGATGAGGAGGTTACTGAAGTAGTTTCAAGGTAGTTTCGTTATTACTATTATAGTGGTCGAGAAAGTTGAATGCATGAGAATGTACCATGTTAAAATACTTTGGTTTGACTATAATAAAACCTTGAGCCAGACTGTGTGGCCCAAAGCAAAAGAATACCTCAAGTACCTAATGTTAGTTCCCATTAATGAGAAGACGATTCAAGAATAAGAAGACTTGATATTATCGAATTTACGACAAGACATGTAGCTAATTATGTATCAAATCACCCAATAGAGGTAACTTCAAGTAATACGTGAACTTGAAGACTGTATAGTTTTTTAATCTCACGATTCCAAGACTAGATTTGATACTGTAGTATATGAATCAACCAGATCTATGTAACACTTTATCCCAACTGTCTAAGAGGTCGAACAAACGACTAATCAGTAGTTTGTCGACACCATGGCCATTGAGCTTGCAATGCCTGCATTCAAGAAAAAGGAAGAGCGATGCTCGAGATAATCCTAAATGTCGTATCAAATATGAAAGGCATCTTGGGGCCTCCACTGGCTTAGGGAATCTTCGGGCCGTCACTAGCAAAGGAAATCTTAGGGCCTTCACTGAGTCAATTATTGCAGACATCAAAGGCATAACTTTTTCCACGCACATTAAGCCTTCTTCAATTGTTAAATTATGTCCTAACTCAACAAAAAGATACTTGCCGGTAAGCCTGTCCTCAAAATATCAGTAGGAATTTTATCTTACCAGGGAGGCAAGCCATACGTATGGTGGAGAAGATAGATGATGATAAAATCAAGTATTTAACTCCTCCTTAACCAAGCAAGTGTGTCCTCAAGTCACACACCACTTTGATAGGTGGACATGCGTGGAAAAGAATGTAGAAACATGGCCAAAATCTGCCGACAGCTACAAGAGATGGCTTGAATACACGTGGGTTTAGAAGGATATGTTCAATTGATTGGCGATCGAGCAAGGACTCTGTGAGACACGATCCACAAGGTGTGATCGGCCTACAAGATTTCAACAATCATTGCTTATGAAGACACAAAAAAGAAGGTTGGAGCGTAAGATGCAAAAGCAATAGAAGAAGCATAGAGAGCTAAATCAAGACTTCCGGAGAAAGCCTTGAGCACACAGATATCTCTAGATAAGTGATCATCTACATACCTACAATGACTAGGTCTCAATTGGTTTGATGATACATTTTTGACATATTACGATATTGCTTTAGTCTATTATAAGTAAAGTGGGGTTAATTTTTTGCATGTTTCAGGACAGATACACGTCAACACTTTTCCTAGAGTCAAAACATTGACGTGTGGTGGGGGGAGGCGTAGATCTACAATCACAAATTTTAGTGTCATCTCCAAATTCGAATTGGAAGAGTACCAAAATTAGGTTAGAAGTCTTGGTAGTTGACGAGGGAATTTTTTATCCTGTTGTAATCAAGAGAGTATGGAAATTGTCGAACCACGAGGAGTGGGATCTAGAGCACCAATTTGACTCACTTGTTAGTTTCAGACGATATGTAAGATAGTGATTGGTGTGTTTAATTAGGAGAGAGAGAATATCAACAACTTAAACTAATATAAACAAACTTAGGTAGCCAAGAATATAAGTAATGGGCAGGGTAACCACATGAACACAACCCTCGTAACGAGGTCTCTCTTGTGCGTATTACGCGTGGTGGGCCTATGTGTACTTTAGCATGGCGCTTGACAATAAAGTTCTCTCACTACTAAGTCCATAACCCCACAAAGAAGGTTCTAAGGGGTTTTGGCAAAACCATCACTCACGCTCGTCGTTGGTATGTTGTCATCCTCACTTAAGTTTTGTAACTACCGCATCTTGCCCTTTCTAGACCTAACTCCTTAACGCACAACCCTAAGACTGACTACAAACTACCCTTCACGGCTAAGTTCTTTGAATAATAGGTAGTCTAATGGCTAGGCTTTTCGATGCTCTCCTTCACGGCTAAATACTTCAGGTTACGCTACATTCTATTGGGAAGGACTCTAGGTCGTTATTAATGCTACTCGCCACTAGATTCCAACAGAAGTCACATTACCTAAAGCATTGCACCCTCTAACCGCTACACACTCTAAAGGTTAGCCCATTCAAACCCTAGGTTGGGGAGAGCATCCAAGGGCACCCAACCCACAAACAAATTACTCACAAATCCATTAACACAAACTCAACATAAATTAGGGCCAACTAGTGTTACAAGCACGAAATTAAAGAAAGAGTTTAGAAAAGCTCAATCAAGTCTTCAAGAATCCAAGCCCTTCCTCCTCCTTCAATGCCCTAGCTAGCTTTGTTGAGAGAGAATGGGGAAAGTGGAAATGTGGCTATTTAAGTGGCCAAGCCATACAAATGGCTAGACAAGTTGAAATGGGGACCTAAAAGGTCTATTTATAGGCCCCTAACAAAAACCTAAAAGTGCTAAGAAGAGTACATGGGAAGCTAGGTCATTTTGGGCCATTTCTGGATTTCTTCAAGGGCTTGGTTCATGGGCCTTCAAAGATTTTCAATTTTGGCCACCTTTTGCTCCGAAATGGATTTTGATGAAGAAGGATAAAATTTAGATCTTCTTCTTAGATTTCCAACGGTACCTCATACGTCTCAATCTGATGCTTGAGCAAGAAGTTCTTGCCATTTTAGTATCGCACCCTCCATCTGCTCAAACAAACCTGCCGCCCGGCGGGTAAATCCACCGTCCGATAGGATACAGGGACTTTGGCAGCCAGAATCTATCGCCTGA
This sequence comes from Hypericum androsaemum, assembly GCA_963995505.1. Classification (NCBI taxonomy): domain Eukaryota; kingdom Viridiplantae; phylum Streptophyta; class Magnoliopsida; order Malpighiales; family Hypericaceae; genus Hypericum; species Hypericum androsaemum. The sequence goes on from OZ023188.1 coordinate 9,713,455, forward strand.
CGAGATTCTCTACTGCTTGGTGCTTCCAGTACCTTATTTTGGCCTCTTCACCTCGAGCTCTCGTCCGTATCCGTTCCGGTTGGTCCCGAACTGCTCTGAATACCTCCAAAAGACCAAAAACACAACAAACTAGTCCATCCAAGGCAACAAAACCTGAAAATGAACAAAAAGACTCAAGACTCAAGGACTTTAGACACAAAGATGGGTCAAAATGACCCAAAAAAGATGTGGTAAAATGCATATTTTTTAGGCGCATCACACCCCCACACTTGAATATTTGCTTGTTCTTAAGCAAAAGACTCAACTAAACTTCAAGACACAAAAAAATAGAGCAAGGGTTCGAATACTCTTAGCAAAAGAAAGTATCCAAAACTTTGACTTCACTTCGCGAGACTACCCCACGACCTAATAGTTCACTCCCTCGAATACAAAAGTAAGATTACGAATAGACTACACCCTCAAGAGTTTAAACAAGCATTAAACCAAAGAGGGTGAAACCTGGGGGTTGACCACTCAGAGGATAGGAAATCATTACACCACTAGGTTCCAACAGAGGTCACATTACCCAAAGTATTACACCTTCTAATCACTACACACTCTAAAGATTAGCCCATTCAAAACATAGGTCGGAGGGAGCATCCAAGGGCACCCAACCTATAAATAAACTACTCACACATCCATAAATATAAACTCAACATCAATTGAGGCTAACTAGTGTCACAAGTACAAAATTAAAGAGAGAGTTTAGAAAAGTTCAATCAAGTCTTCAAGCTGCAAAGCCCTTCCTCCTCCTTCAATGCCCTATCTAGCTTCCTTGAGAGAGAATAGGAGAAGTGAAAATGTGGCTATCTAAATGGCCAAGCCACATAAATGGTGAGACAAGTTGAAATGGGGACCTAAAAGGTCTATTTATAGGCCCCCACCAAAAACTTAAAAGAGCTAGGAAGAGTACAAGGAAAGCTTGGTCAATGTGGCTTGGTTCGTGGGCCTCCAAATATGCTCAATTTTGGCCACCTTTTTCTCTAAATTAGATTTTGAAGGATAAAATATAGATCTTTGTCTTAGCTTTTCATTGGTACCTCATACGTCTCAATTTGATACCTGAGAAAGAAGTTCTGGCCATTTTAGTGTCGCACCCTTCATCTGCCCAAACAATCCGCCGCCCTGCAGATAAATTCACCGTCCGGTGGGATCCAGGAACTTTGGCAGCCTGAATCTGCCGATCGGCAAGATTCTCCACTGCCTGGTGGCTTCCGGTACCTTGTTTTCGCCTCTTCACCTCAAGCTCTTATCCGTATCCGCTTCGGTTGGTCCCGAACTGCTCTGAATACCTCCAAAAGACCAAAAACATAACAAACGAGTCCATCCAAGGCAACAATACCTAAAAATAAACAAAAATAGTTTAGACTCATGTACTTCAAACATGAAAATGGGTCGAAATAACCCTAAAAAGACGTGATAAAATGTGTATTTTTCAAGCGCATCAATAGTTTGAGCATGATAGTTTTTGTTGCTTATTTGGGAAAAGTGGAAGCGATGAGCTTGAAGAGGCCTGAGCGAACATGGACTTTAGAGACGTGAAGAGGCCTAATCAAAGTACGGCTTAGGAAGTATGTTTTTCTATATTAGGTTTTTGTGTATTGAGTTTTCCTATGTTAGGTTTTTCTATATTATTCTAGGTTAGGAGTCTCTCTGTATATAAATAGAGCTTAGCATATGCATGGAGGATATCACACAAACATATATTTCTTGCTACTCCACAAATTCTTTACTCCTCTACCAATTTTATTCTAGATCTTCTCCTCTCTCTCCCATATTTCTTCTATCTTACTAATCGTTTGAATCGTTCTTGGGACGACCATTCCGTACCCGTTCTCAAGTTCGTTTTGACATTCTACCAAATTTATCCACAACAAAATTGTAAGTTTAAATTTTATAAATAAAAAATTATCAACGAGACAGTACTTAACTCTCAATACCAAATATTTTAAAATCTCTATGTATGAGGATTTAGAAAAGAAGATGATGACGATTGTTCACTTGAAGCGTTCACAGTGGTGGAGAAAAGCTGAGAATGACTGGCTTTGGAGTGCATTAATGAGATGTGGATTTAATCCTTCCATCTTTAATTTTATAGAAAATTGAATTTTGTACCTCGTGATTCACATTTTTTAGATATAATCCTACACTATGAAAATGATTTTTTGAATCATATGACACGTCATGTTGGATTTTTAATCGGGATGGTAATGTGAGTTTGCAAGAATAAAAAAAAATATATTTCTATCCTTTATTTGTTTATAGTTTTTCAAAAATACTTCTCTCATCTTCTTCTTCCTCGTCCCCTCTCGGATTTTTGACCAATCATGTGTCCAATTGGACACTTATTACAAAAATGGAGAGCAAAATTAAAATATTCCAAATAAGTTGTCCACGTGGGACTACATTTTTTTTCGTATTGTGGTACCACAATACGAAACCTAACTTCATATTGCGAATACAAAAAGTAGATTTCGTATAGAGTAGTAAAATACAAAAAGAATAATTTCGTATTGCGAATTATATCTGAAATGAGATCATTGTTTTTGAGACAGCGGTCGGACCGGTCAGAGGTCGGATGGCGAATCGGAAGGGTTAGCGGGTCAAAAAACATGGTCAGAACGCCAACCTTACGAACCGGAGATTTTCTGGTTGGACCGGACGGTTGGACCAGAAAAGTGACCCAGAAAATTCTGGTTCGTTAGGTTTTGGGAAAAAAAGTGAAAAATCGAGCCTAAACTTATAGAATTTTGCCATTTTTTTCTGATTTTCAACCCTAAAATTTTAAAAACTTTCCCGAAACAAGTATTTGATTATATTTGTGCATGTATTTCATTAATTTTGGAGGTGTGAGTGTAATTACATATACGACTATACATATATAATTTTTTAAAAATATTTTTTTATTTAAAAAAAGTCCGGTCCGACCAGCAGTTCAACCGGTCGGACCGGTTGACCCGGAGTTCGGAAGAAAATCCGGGTTGAGCTCCGGGTCGTTTTTGAAAACAATGAATGAGATCCGCAATCATCCAGTAGATTTCGGATAAGGAAAGATAACACTATCTGCATTCTGCAGCTGTATGTAAAAAGATAGTATTATGGACAAACCCTAGGTGGGAAAAGAATATATCATTCTATGCCACAGTACGAAATTTTTATTCGTTTCCTGAGTACAGAAGAGAGTTTCGTAATGTGGTTAGCACCAAGTTAAGTTTCGTATTGTGGTAACATAGTAAAAAAAAATTTTGTACTCCCACGTGGATAAGAATAGTTTAATTTTGAATCTAATTGAACATCTGATGGCTAAAAAAAAACCCTCTCACATCTTGCAAAGCAGCTACCTAACGAAAAAATGTAGTGGTCCTTGTGGGCATGAATGGTAGTCGGCGTCATTCACAAGCTATTAAAGAAAACTCGAAATCTTATAATCTAGTTCCACTGGAAAATTTAGGTAAACTTACACCAAATACACCTTGTTTAGATTTGAATTTAAGACTTCCGTCAAATTTTATAGACCTTGTACTGTTAGTTCAAATATCTTTTGATGATACATATCAATTTATTTACATTTTAGTTCAATCTAATTTGAAAATAAATTATTTAGTTCAATACATTTTTAAGGTATTTAGAATAAAACACAACAAATGTTAATTAAACATCGATTCACCAATATATTCAGCAAAAGAAAGCGATACAGCTTCCTGTCCTAACCTCCATTTTTGGCTGAGTCATAACCATTAAAAGTGGGTCTCGATCATCGTGAATGAAATTGGAGCCATTGAATTGATTTGATTAAATCATTTGTAAGATCTGATAGCTAAGATTCATACGTGATATTTTTGTATTCTCTCTTCATTCTCTCCCTCTCTCCTTTCTCTCATTCCTCTTCTCTCATTTCTCTCTGCTCGCTCTCCTCTTCAATAACATCTCCTCCTATATTCCTCCCATTCTGTCTCTCCATCTCTTCAGCTTCCCATGTTTTTTCATTTTTTTCCCTTCCATCTTCTTCTTCTTCTTCTTCTTCTTCTTCTTCTTCCTCTATGATTTATCCTCTCTCTTTTTTCCTCCTACTCTTTTTTTTCCTCTTCCTTCTTTTTCTCCTCTCTCGTTTCTTCTCTTCTCCTTCTTTTTTTCTCTCACCTGTGATGATAGTCGACGGAATGGTATTCACTTACCTAAGATGCCCTTCCAGTCGACGAAATAGTATGTCTTATTATGTCAAAATGGAATGCACTGCTATGTCAATATGGTATGCCCCGTTATGTCAAAAAGGATGCACTTTTATGTTTCTTTTTTTCTTCCTTCTTCATCTTCCTATGATTTATCCTCATCATCTTCTTTTTTCCATCTTCTCCGCTTCCATCTCTTCTTGTGCCCTTTTTCCCTCTTTCTCTCTTCTTTACACTTTCTCCTACACGTTTTCTTTTTTTCCTCTTCCTTCTTCTTCTCCTCTATCCTTTCTTCTCCTCTCCTTTTTTTTCCTTCACTCGAGATGCCTTGTAGCCGGCGAAATATGTGTTAGAATCTGTTGTCCTATACCAAAATGGTATGCTCTATTATGATAAAATGATATGCACTGCTATGACAAAATGGTATATCCGATTGTGACAAAATGGTATGCTCGATTATGACAAAATGGTATGCATGGTTAATATTTAAAAATATTAATAATTAATTAATTAATTATTATATTAATTTAATTCACTATAGTATACAAATTTAATTCATTATAGTATAGTAGTTCGATTTAATATAGTATGCAAATTCTTTTATTTATGCTCATTAATAAAAGCTAAAGAAAATGAGAGAAGCGTATAAATATTGCTTCTTCTAAAAAAAAGTATAAATATTGCTCGAAGGGAACACGTACATTAAATGCGGTGAGATGCGTAATAATGAAATCCAAGACACGAGGGTTGTTTTTTGGTCGAAACACGTGCGGTTCTTTTATTCAATGGCGTCCCTTTTTTTATACTTATTTACAAAAATATCACTCCTTGCTCTTTGATGAGATTAGTCCTGAAATGGTCTAATCGGGTTCAAATTCAGTGGGGACATGGATAATCCCCACTGAAAGGGACAGGGGCAATATTGGAAATATAATAATTAAAATAATTAAAAAAAATATCAGCAAAATAATACAATTTATAAAAATACAAGTATGGGAATATTGGTTTCTATTTTCTCGGATATTGGTTTCCATCTTCTATGCTATTGGTTTCATTCTACTACGATATTGGTTTCATTCTACTATGATATTGGTTTTCATCTTTTATGTTATTGGTTTCATTCTACTATGATATTGGTTTCATTCTACTATGATATTGGTTTCCATCTTCTCGGATATTGGTTTCATTTTACCATAATATTGGTTTCATTCCACCGTGATATTGGTTTTCATCTCCTCCAATATTTGTATCCCATTATAAGTGAAAAGATATACCATTTGAATATATTGGTTTCATTCTTCTCGAATATTGGTATTATCGTTCTAGGATATTGGTATCATTCTACTTTAATATTGGTATCATTCATCTATGAATTTTTTTATTCGAAAGAAAATATTACCCTAATATAACGAGAACCCTAAACAATGACGAATACCACTAGAACAAAAAATAAAAAAGATCGGTGACATCATCATCTCATTCCATTTTCCGGAAACAAATACAACCTTCAAAATAAATCAAATCAAACCCAAAACCAAATCATGAGAAAAGAAGAACCCAGAACAACCACTTTGTCTTCCAAATCTCGAAAGCTCAAAGTACATGTACCGTACACCTCTTCGTCTTCCATTACTTAAAAAAAAAAGAAGATAATTTCCATCTCTCGCTCTATTTCGAAAGCTACCGTTTTGTATTATCCCAGGGGGAATTCTCCATCCATACGGGACTACCACAAAAATCTAGCTCTTACCCATTTTAAAGTAACCCCAATTATCCCAGATTCCGATGGCCATGGCGGCTCTCCGGTCCCGGGCGAGGCACTTGGTCGTGATATGAATCCTGTGAGGAACTCGCACCAACTCGAACCGTCTACTCTAGGATGATGGTTGATCTTGACCCGTCGCTTTGCGCCTTGCACCGAACCTCAGTGTTGGTTAACTTTAACCCGTAGCAATGGTGAGAACGCGAACCTTGATCTTGAAATCGAATACGCCACAAACGGAGATGGGAAATTCCGCTTGATAAGTATAAACGCCCTAGCTAAGCAATCCAGCCCGCAAGAACAACAAGAGTATCAAAGACTCACGAATTTTCTTATGCCAAAAGATGTGTCCTTTATTGAATTCGTGGCCTCCTTTAAATAGAGGTTACAACTGACCTGGATAGACTCCAAAGTCAACAAGATAAGTTCTGAAGAGCTCCAAACTTATCATACTACTTAAACTAGTTCTAAAAACGAATGTTTATCCTAAGAATTGAAAAACACAATCATTATCCAACATTATCCACTATTGGATAACTCTTATTCCTAAAAAGTTATAAAAAGTTTGGATAACTCTTATTCCTAAAAAGTAGGAATCTTGGTTCTACTCCTTTAGGCGTCCAAAACAACTCCAATCACGTGCATGGGCTTTGCATGGACGTCCACGGGCTTACACGAACTGGTTGTAGTACAAATCCCTTGAATTAATCCGTTGAGCTCAACTTGAAGCGTCTTTGCTCTTGCTCTTGTGATTGGTCCAAGTAGAACTCGAACTGGTTGTGGGTCCTGTAGCTCCATAGTGGACGTGTTCACATCATTCCCCCCCTCTTGAAAAGGATTTGCCCTCAAATCCTTGCATCCATCATGCTTTTGCCAACTCACAACCATGCTGGTGCAAGATGAACTCTTTGAACGTCGTGGCTGCACGTGATACCTTCCTTTCCAACAGAACAAGTACTTCGATCTTAAAGAATCTGAAGTCATCTCCAACTCAAAAGCAAAAGACTTACTTTTTTGAATAAGCCTTTCACCAATCTTCAAACTATTCCATAAGTTGATCAATGCTGATCCTCCAACATATTCAAACTTGTCAACTCCCAAGAAGTCAATATGCTCAACATATTCAACGTGAAAATCTGGAAACATGTAAGATATGGGTTGATCCTCTTCCTTGTTAACAGCAACAATAAGTTCTGATACCAACTGGTGTGAATCTTGTTACGGATCCACGCGGAAGCCGGATCTATCTACGTTCAGATTGATGGAAATCTCGACCCGTTGTTTGCACCTTTGCAAGAACCTCGGTATGAACAACCTCGACCCGCTGCTGTAGAAAAACAAGAACCTTGATTTGATGAAGACGCCACAAACGGTGATGTAGATCCGCTTGATAAGTCGAAGGTGAACGAACGGAATCCCTCCGCTGTGTTCGAACAGTTCCGAAGAACCAAGAGAGCAAAGCCCACGTTTTTTGTACTCAAATTATTCTCGCATATGTCATAGTGCCACAAATTAACAACCATGCTGGAACAAGGTTGAGTCTTCGAACGTCGTGGTTGTACTTGATATCTTCCATCCCAACAGAATAGATACTTTGAACATAAGCAATCTGGAGTCCTCTCCAAATCAAAAACCAAAATCTTACTTATTTGCACAAGCCTTTCTTTGAACTTCAAACTATTCCAGAAGTTGATCAATGATGAACCTCCAACATAATTAAACTTGTCCACACCTAAGAAGTCAATATGTTTAACATGTAAATCAGGAGACATGTAAGATATGGGTTGGACATCTTCCTTGTCAACTAAAATAACAAGTTCTTCTTGTTCACCATCAATAGTAGTTAAGCACTTCTTCATATGAACAACATCCACAACTTTTGACTCGTTGAACAAATCCTCCAAGTAAAGAAGTGACATGGTATGTTCATGAAAACAATCTCCATCGAACAAGTCAATAGAATATTCACCAAATTCCTCCCATGTCAAAACCTCTTCTTTAACAATCACTTCAGGTGTAACCTCCAAATCGTTTGAACTACATACCTTCCCCTCAATGTCGTGCTTAGTGTTAATGGTGTTCTCCCTCTTTCCATTGACTTCTCCAACAAAATTAGCTCCTGAATTCTTCTCATCTTTGACCCTCATCCTCCTTTGTTGAATTTGTTTTTCGCTACAGACATTAGGAACATCATGTATCCTCTCTTGTTTGCACACTATCCGGTCCACCTTTTCGCTGAGCTTCTTGACCTCTGCTCTCATTATATGCCTCATCCCACTAAGAAGGGCGTCCATAAACGTGTGTGGATCACCAACCAATGGTGCAACACCTTCAAAGGATCTTCTTGAGTAGTTATAAGACATTCTTGCAGATTCTCCTTTTTTCTACTTTCAACTTTTCTTTTTTTGATTTTTTTTTCAGCCTTCTTTCTTCTTCTTTTCTTGGCTGCCTTCTTCTCTATCTTTCTTTTTTTTCAGAATTTTTTTCCTCTTTTTTTATTTTTTTTTCTTTCTCCAACAGAGAATACAATAAGAATAACAAACTAAAAACTAATGATAAAAAAACGAAATTTAAAGATAGATGATCTGAAGTAACCTAGGCTCTGATACCAAATGATATGAATCCCGTGAGGAACTCGCACCAACTCGGACCGTCTACTCTAGGATGATGGTTGATCTTGACCCGTCGCTTTGCGCCTTGCACCGAACCTAAGTGTTGGTTAACTTTAACTCGTAGCAATGGTGACAACGCGAACCTTGATCTTGAAATCGAATACGCCACAAACGGAGATGGAGAATTCCGCTTGATAAGTATAAACGCCCTAGCTAAGCAATCCAGCCCGCAAGAACAACAAGAGTATCAAAGACTCACGAATTTTCTTATGCCAAAAGATGTGTCCTTTATTGAATTCGTGGCCTCCTTTAAATAGAGGTTACAACTGACCTGGATAGACTCCAAAGTCAACAAGATAAGTTCTGAAGAGCTCCAAACTTATCATACTACTTAAACTAGTTCTAAAAACGAATGTTTATCCTAAGAATTGAAAAACACAATCATTATCCAACATTATCCACTATTGGATAACTCTTATTCCTAAAAAGTTATAAAAAGTTTGGATAACTCTTATTCCTAAAAAGTAGGAATCTTGGTTCTACTCCTTTAGGCGTCCAAAACAACTCCAATCACGTGCATGGGCTTTGCATGGACGTCCACGGGCTTACACGAACTGGTTGTAGTACAAATCCCTTGAATTAATCCATTGAGCTCAACTTGAAGCGTCTTTGCTCTTGCTCTTGTGATTGGTCCAAGTGGAACTCGAACTGGTTGTGGGTCCTGTAGCTCCATAGTGGACGTGTTCACATCAGGTCGTCCTCAACCACCACTGCCACGGCGTGTCCTGCGTGGCGATCTCCGCCGAAAGCTTCAGCAAGCGGTCCACGTGGTGGGACAGCCTGTTGCTGCCCAGCGCCGGATACTGCTCCAAGGGCAGAGTAGGTGGAGGATATATGGACCCGCCTGAGGGGGGGCGGCGGGAGAAAAAAGAGGGGGGGGGGGGGGGGGTTGGGGGGGAGCGGCGGAAGGAAGGAGGGGGGGATGGGGGGAGGTTTTTTTGTGGGATTATATAGGAAACTGGTGGAACCCTAATGAGTATGTTTGGATAAAAACTCAAAAATATCCTCAACAAATTCTGGCCATCAGATCTGCAAAAAAAGAATTTGATCAAATCTAAAGGCTCATATTTAGTCCATACCATGGGGATGGTTTTTATGTAGTCCCCCCTGAATCCAAATCCGGTCTAATCAGGCCTGAATCCAGGTATACTGGTATACTGAGGTTTTGGATTGAGTCCTAATCACTAATAATGGGTCTGAACTTGAATAAAAGAGGAGTTATTGGAATATTTTTTTAAATAATGTGCAAAATATAACCGTCAAAATTCACATGAGGTATTTTTGTATATTTATTTCCCTTCCTTTCCTCCCTCTCTCTTTTCATTCCTTCTTCCCCTCTCTCTTCTCTCTCCCACCTCCCCTCTTTAATAACATCTCCTCCATTGATTTTCCCTTTCTCTCTGCCCCTTTCTCTTCTCTCCCCATTTTCTCTCTAACTTCCCAAGCAGTTTCTTCATTTTCCTTTTTTCCTTCTTTTTCTTTTTCTTCTTCAGATTTTTCCTTCTTTTCTTCTTCCTCCTCCTTTCTTTTTTCTCTCTCATTCTTCTTCTCCTTGCTCCTCATCTCCTTCTTTTTTTCCTCACCTGAGTTGTCCTTCCAGTCAACAAAAAAGTATATCCTGTTATGTAAAATCCTACCAAGTCAAAATAGTGTGCAAAGTTATTTTTCCTTTTTTCTTCCTTCTTCGTCTTCCTTCGATTTATCTGCATCTTCTTCTCCTCTTCCATCTCATCTTCTTCCCTTTTTCCTTCTTCCTTTCTCCTTTATTCTTTCTCATACTCCTTTTATTTTTGGAAAATTACTCTCAGACCCCTGGTATTTGGCATATTCACCTCTCATCTCTCTGTCTTTAGACAATCGATTATAAACTCCCCATAGTTTGGTTTTATTATACTCCAAGGCCCCTTACTGACGTTAGTAAATTTTTTTTGCTTTTTTGTCATAGAAATGACAAAAATAACCTTGAAAAAAATATACATCTTTCAACCTCTATACTATGAACACCAAGAACCAAACTCAGTAATAAAAAAAATCAACCGAAAAATTACTAAGCAGGCCCTTTGTCTTCTTCTCTTCATCTACCTTGAAAACCAAACTCTTTCTTTCAACGAACGACAGCCTCAGCTCGTGGAGGGAAACCCAATCAAATTTCGACGATTTCGTACATTCTAAGGTCAAATTCTGCCAAAACCCAATTAAATTTCGGTGATGTCGTAACTTCTAAGCCCAGGAGGACGTCGTGGAGGGAAGTTTCGTCCTTTCCACAGCTGAGGGGAGACGACAAGGAGGACAGCTGGTTCCATCATCGTTCCTGCCATTGACAAACTCTGCCATAAACAGAGACCCCGAAGGCTAAATTTTCAAATAAAACTAAAAATTAGCCGCTGAGATTGAGAGGGAGAAGGAACCCGCCTCCGAAGCCCAAGCTTGGTTAGTCAAGTTTTATTATTATTGAAATGGTCTTTGTTTAAGTGGTTGGTTTTTTCTTTTGTTGCAGTTTCCTCTATTGTAATTCTCTTTGTTTGGTGGCAGATGAATTTAAATTTTAGTGGGTGTTGGTGGTGTTTAATTAATTGGGTGTTAGTTGTGTTTAATTTGGTGTTCATGAAGGCTAAATTTTCAAATAAAACTAAAAAATAGCCGCTGAGATTGAGAGGGAGAAGGAACCCGCCTCCGAGGCCCAAGCTTGGTTAGTCAAGTTTTATTAATATTGAAATGGTCTATTTTTAAGTGGTTGGTTTTTTCTTTGGGCAAATTACCCTCACATCCCTGAGGTTTGGTCACCCTCCCCCTAGGGTCCCTGACTTTTGGAAAATGATTGTCCCGTCCCTAAGTTTTGATGATAATAGACTCTCGGGTCCCCAGCTGACGTCATCGACTCTTTTTTTCATTTTTGGCCATGGAAATGACCAAAATACCCTTAAACAAAAATAATTTTTTTTACCTTCTTCAACCTTTGACTAAAAATGCTACCTCCCTCTCCCCCTCCCGCTCGAGATCTCTCCGCTCCCGCTCCCGCTCCCGCTCCCCCTCCCCCTCCCGCTGCCCCCCGCTCCGCCTCCCGCTGCCCCCCGCTCCCTCCCTCTCCCCCTCCCGCTCGAGATCTCCCCGCTCCCGCTCCTCCCCTCCCCCTCCCGCTCCCGCTCCCCCTCTCCGTCCCTCTCACCCTGCTCCCCCCTCCTCCCGCTCCCCACCCTCTCCTCCTCCCGCTCCCGCTCCCGCTCCCGCTCCTGCTCTCGCTCCCGCTCCCGCTCCCGCTCCCGCTCCCGCCCCCCCCTCCCCCTCTCCCCCTCCCGCTCGAGATCTCCCCGCTCCCGCTCCCATCCCCCCCCCCTCCCCCTCCCCCTCCCCCTCCCGCGCCCCCCCCTCCCGCTCCCGCCCCCCAATTTCAATTTGACGCCCCCTCCTACGGAAAAAAAAAAATCCAAATGATCTTCTCCATCTTAGCATCTCCTTAAGTTCGTAGCTTGGGTCAGCGGGCCGTACGGCCTCCCGTCTTTTAACATTTTTTAAAAGGGTATTTTGGTCATTTCTATGATCAAAAATGAAAAAAAGAGCCGATAACGTCAGCCAGGGACCCGAGAGTCTATTATTGTCAAAACTTAGGGACGCGATAATCATTTTCCAAAAGTCAAGGACCCTAGGGGGAGGGTGACCAAACCTCAGGGATGTGAGAGTAATTTGCCCTTTTTCTTTTGTTGCAGTTTCGTCTAATGTGATTCTCTCTGTTTGGTGGCGGATGAATTTAAATTTTAGTGGGCGTTGGTGATATTTAATTAATTGGGTGTTAGTTGTGTTTAATTTGGTGTTCGTATAGTGTTCTTGGTTGAAAGTTGAAGATGAAGTTCCTTTTTTAAGGGTAGAAATGTCATTCCCAGGAAAAAAAAAGATCGTTGTTGTCAGCGAGGGACATGAGAGTATAATAAAATTAAACTATGGACAATTTATAATTGATTGTCGAAGGACAGGGGGGTGAGAGACGAATATCCCAAACACCAGGTGTCTGATAGTAATTATCCCTTTATTTTTTACCCTTCTTATCTTCCTTCTCTTTTTTCCCTCACCTATGATGTCATTCGAGCCGACAAAATATATGTTTGAATCTGGTATCCCATTATTTCAAATAGTTTGAAGGTTATGTCGTAATAGTATGCACTTTTATGTCAAAATGGTATGACCGGGAATGAAAAAATGTTATGACCGATTATGAAAAAATGATATGCCTGATTATGACAAAATGGTATGTCCGATTATGACATAATGGTATGCCCGTTTATGATATAATGGTATGCAGGGTTAATATTTAAAATATTTATAATAAGAAGGGAAAAAGTTCACTCTAGTACTCAGTAGTATCGCAAAAAATTACTTTAGTACTATGTGGTTGAGTCAAACTTATTTCAATTAAAATTAGTTAGCTCTATGGGCAGCTGCCCGTACCGAGCTAGTTGAAACAATGTCATTTTAGAAACAACGTGGCATGCCACGTCTGATTTTCTACCATACTTGTAAACACGACATGTCAAGGTGGCAAAATATCTAAATAATCATTGATTTATTTATATTATTTTTTAAAAATCCACCATTTACTCCTCTCATCCTCTCTATCTTCCATAAAGAGCATCTGTCTCATTCCATTCAACAATTTGTCTAGTAATGACTTTCTTAAAACTGAACTCGTTGAATCTCTCTAGAAATTCCTCGTGCTTGGACCTAAAGTTCTCATAAACATGATGGGTAATTACCGATTTAGAGATCTTAGGTGAGTATCCTCTTCTTCTTCTTCACAATTTTTGTCCTTTGACGGTTTCTTTTCTTAAATCTTCTTCTTCCCGAAAGGTCTTGGGGAACTCTTCTTCATGGATTTCTTCTGGTTGTCTGAAGAGGAGGGCTTTGCTCTATTTTCCCTTGGCCCATCCTTGGAAGAAGACTTAGTCTTCCTCTTGCCAAGTTTTGTAGAATCTTCTTTCTTTGTGGCCTTCTTCGTCGTAGGCTTCACCACAAAATCTTCTCTTTTCTTTTCACTTGAAAGTATAGGAGAGGCGGTCTCCTCTACTTGTTCTTCAACTAGAACCTCAGTGTTCTCCGTCACTGGTGGTTTGACTTGAGATTTTCAAGTTTTGTTCTTTAGTGGGGGTTTGGAGTTTGGCTCGACTTTCGAAGACTCAATCTTCTCTAATATAGGGATCTTTGTTGTCTTCTCTCTTTCTTCCTTATCAAGAACAACCAAATTTTCAACAAAGGATGGGTCTTGGGAAGGCTTGGAAAGAGATTTGAGTTGATTTGTTTGCGTCGTCTTTCAAAATGAGAGAGAGAGTTGGAAAATCTTGAGGAAAAGGAGGGAGGTTATTGAAGAAGAAAGGACAGAGAGAGATAGATGATGATTATGACTTGTTTAATTTTTAAAACTAGTTATAATCTCTGTTATATAGGCATTGTTACTTTTTCTATCGAAAGGACACTAGGAAAAAGTTATCGTTATGAAGTGACAGCCAACAGTTTTACCCATTGGTCCTTGACGACAGTTGAGAAGATGTCAGAGTATATTATGACGATTAAATTTGAACTTCTCCTTATCCGAATAAAATCCAAATAAAATCTCAAGTAAACCCAAGTTCACTCCTTATCAGAATAAATTCTACTTCATTTAGGAGTTTTGTAAATATATTCGCTAATTGATTTTTTGAGCATACAAAATGTAGTTCTATGTCGTCCTTTTGGACATGGTCTCTAAGAAAGTGGTGCCTAATTTGAATGTGTTTGGTGCAAGAATGTTGCACCAGATTATTGCTAAGACAAATAGCACTAGTATTTTAACATATAATTAGTATTTTATTGAAATTCATACCATAATCTTTGAGTTGTTGCTTCATCTAGAGAAGTTGAGAAGAACAACTTCCAGCCGAGATGTATTCTGCATGAGCCGTTGAAATAGTCACAGAATTTTGCTTCTTGCTATACCAAGATATGAGCATATTTCCAAGCACTTGGCATGTATCTGATACTCTTTCTTTCTATCTTACAACTTTTAAAATCAGCGTCAGAATATCTAATTAAATCAAATCCACTTTCCTTAGGGTACCAAATACCCATATCAGTTGTTCTCTTTAAATATCTAATAATTTGTCCAGTGTTAGAGGATTAGGAATTTAATATTTCGACTCCCTTACCTAGTCTAAAGCAGCTTTCAGTTCTTGCTGCTGTAATTGTTTTGGATAGTGGGTTGATTTGGAGTTCCAGAATTACTCGGATCAGCAGCTTAGTTCAGATTTGGTCAATGTTGCACAAAATGATGCTGGCTCCCTATACCGTCTTCCCTCTTTTGGTATCAGTAATAGATTTAGCGAACACCAATGATCAAGTGCAGCTTGAAGAAGTGCACACTTTTGCTTGGGTTCAAGTTGAGCATGACGCCTCAAGCTTTAGCACTTGTGCCCCAAAATCGCAAGAGGTTATTGCAGAGTTGGTTCTTTCTCAAATTGGAAATCATATTTGTTAGTTTTGACGTGTAATTAACGAGTCATTATATGTTAAACCTAATTAATTAACAAACTAATTCGTTAATAAGAAATCACTTACTTGTTGAAGCAAGAGGTCCACAGGTTCGGGTCGACTATTTCTTTGTGCCAGTCGAATTACGATCACGTTATAACGAATTCGTAATTGATTTTCACGAGATTTTCTCTATTAAAAATCTGATCAAAACTCAGGGACTATTTCAAAGTTTTGCCTTTCTTTTGAGTGGTTGTAGGGAGAATTTCATTTTGGTTCAGCCAGATTTCCCTTTTTATAGAAAAATTCGGCCAATCAGAATGCGCCACGTGGCACACCACGTGGCGTGCATGGCTACCACGTGGCACTTCTGGGGCGTATGCCCGCCATGTGGCATGCCATGTGGCAAAGCTAGGGGTAGCTTTGCCACGTGGTAGCACGACAACGTGCCACGTGGGCCACCAACTCTGGTGGCAACTGTGTCAGTGCCACGTCACGCCGACACGGTATTGTCTGGTTGGGCTACGCAGCCCGCATGGCGGCTGACGTGGCCCCGGGCTGGTCAATACGAGTTAACCAGCCTGTTTCGCCCATCAATTCGGTCTGATGGGCCTGCGCCCAATCAGGCATAATAATAATTGCCTGATTGGGCCTAACAGGTCCAACATCTCCCACTGAATTATTATTGACCTTGATCAACAGCTATCAGATTTCTTTAAAGAATTTCGTGCGACCAGCACACGTCGAGTGTGTTAAGCCAAATTCAAGAGCACGGACACTCAGGCTACTTGAATAGTAGCATCTCGACAACTTTTTTGTATAATGCATGCTATTACCTCAGGACTCATGTCACATTCCATTGTTCATATTAGTGATTTCAAACAATTATATTCGAGTTTGCTATTGTACTTTTCAATACAATTTGTGCACCTGAACCACGAAACTCAAAATGTGATGAACAAAGTTCCTTCTCCCTTAACTATATTCTTTTCATATTGATACAACCTACTTTTATGGTCAGCCCTGCCAGGTCGAATCGCTATGCCATAACCTTTTTATGAACTTTCCAAGCTAGCAGCACTAGACCATACTTCCAGAATACGTTTAGGATCTTAAAGGTAGGTTTCAGGAATCACAGTTCTCGAAAATTGGTCTCACACTAGGGATTGTGAAATCACTCAACATTTTCATCCCATCCAGTGGTCGATTAGCACACATGATACTGATCACGTGTTATGGTGTACATTCCTTTTTAAAGGAACACAAGTCATTTAACACCATATTAGAGTATCAGCCTTAGCTTAACTCTGGGCTAATAGGACATACAGTATGATAAGTTCTACTTATATCTTATCTTATGGATTGTAGAAAATCTAAATGCAGCAACTTATTCCTGCATCCCATAAGAAAACTTGCTCTTGAGCAAGAATGCATTCCGTCATAGAACATGCACTTATGAATGTCCAATAACTGCCTCATCTCATCTAGGAATCAACTTCTTGACTCCCACTGAGGTAAACACCCGTGTGAGTGGGCTACTTCTCTGTCCGACATGTTTCATAATAACTCATATTGCAAAAAAAAACTCCTTTATTCCAACTAATTGGATTACAAATAAAACTGTCGTAAACCTAGTGACTTAACATGTTTCTCAAACACTTCTCGAGGTAATGCTTTAGTCATCGGATCTACGACCATATCTTGTGTAGATATTTATTTCATACACAGTTCTTTATATTTTACTAAACTTCTAACAAAATAAAATTTAATATCTATATGCTTAGCCCTGCTATGGAATCTAGGATCCTTAGAATAGGCTATAGCTACCTGTTTGTCACAGAATAGACTCACGGGCTCCGTTGAGTTGATCAGGGAGAGATGGCTTAAGAATCTCTTCAATCATACCACTTCTTGTGCAGCATGAGTTGAAGCTACATATTCTGCTTCCATTGTTGACAGGGATACACAGATTTTCTTCTTACTGCTCCATGAGATAGCACCCCCGCCCAACAAGAAAATAAATCTAGATGTAGAATTTTTCTTGTCCACGTCGCCTCCCCAATCAGCATCTGTGTAGCCACTCAGTATCAGGTCACGCCCTTGATAGCACAAGGAGTATTCTGCAGTGGTGTTCAAATATTTCAAAATTCCTTTGACAGCTTTCCAGTGAGCACTTCCTGGATCAGACTGATATATGCTTGTTATCCTAACAGTATAGCAAATATCAGGTCTGGTACACAACATTGCGTACATCAGGCATTCAACTACATTAGCGTAAGGAATTTTCTCCATGTCCCCACGTTGTTTAGCTATTTTTGGGCACATGTCCTTACACAAATTATGACCTTTAACCAATGGGACGTACTTTGGGTTACTATGATCAAATTTGAAACGTTCTACTACTTTGCGAATATATGTCTCTTCTGAAAGAGACTATCTTTTTTGAACGATTCTTCGAAATCTTAACTCCGAGTATGTAATCTGCTTCACCCATATCTTTCATTTTAAAGTTGGAAGATAACCAATCTTTGATTTTGACAAGAAATCCCATGTCATTTCCAGCTAAAAGTATGTCATCAACATACAAAGTGATGATGACAAACTTCTTTCCTGATTGTTTAAATACACGCAGGGATCTTCGTCTATCATTATAAAATCATGCACCATGATCGTATTATGAAAGTGAATATACCACTGCTATGACTGCTTAAGGCCATAAATTGATCTATTCAATTTGCAAACTTTGTGTTCGCAGCCTTTTTGAATGTAGCCCTCAGGCTGAATCATGTAGATTTTTTTATCCAATTCTCTATGGAGAAAAGCAGTCTTTACATCCATTTGATGTAATTCTAGATTCATGTTAGCAACCATAGCTAAAATAACCCTAATTGACGTAAATCTAACAACAGGTGCAAAAGTCTCCTCATAGTCTATCCCAGCCTATTGCTTGAACCCTTGGGCAGCCAAGCGCGCTTTGTATCTTTCGATACTGCCATCTGCATTGCGCTTGATTTTGAGAATCCACTTTTTCCCAATTGCCCTATGCCCCCTAGGTAGGTCGACCATATTCTAAACCTAGTTTTTGATCATGAAAGACATTTCTTCCTCCATTGCATTTATCCATTCAGTTCGTTTTGGAGATGACAAAGCTCCAGATACATTCTTTGGCTCATCTTCATCCTGCAGGATGGCCAGAAGAATTTTACTTGAACCATCAAATTTCTTTAGTGATACCAAGAACGCATTAGCCTCGCCTTCGATGTCAAATCGTCGACGTGGTATGCTTGTTCTGCTAGACCTACGGTATTCCCAGTTTTGATAAACAACTCTCATATATTCATCATATCCAGGAATCGCACTCCCACTAGGTAAAAATACCGTACTCCCACTGGAATAAAGAATTACCTCCCTTTCAGGACTCAGATCACGACATTCTGGATCATTTTGAGTTAGAAAATCTCTATCTTCCTCCTCAATTTTCCCACTCGGAAGAAGTAATCTAGATGATTCTGGATCATCTATCTCATAAAGGGTAAGGTCATTACTAACCTCACTCAACCTTGGAAAGTCATTCTCCAAAAATGTGGCATTGCGTGATTCAAATTCTGTTACATGTCCGTCGTCCAGTTCACCCACGAACACGTACCCTTTAGATACCTCTGGGTATCTTATAAAGATACTTTTTCTACCTCTCGGTCCTAGTTTACCAAAAGTACTTGAGGTAGAATGGACATAGGACGTACACCCCCATGGCTTAAAATAGGATAGATTGGGCTTCCCATCTGTCCACATTTCATAAGGAGTGGCTGTAATAGACTTGGAGGGGACACGGTTTAGAACATATGCGGCAGTCAGGAGCGCATCTCCGTAGAATGATATAGGCAAATTTGCCTCTGTCATCATTGATCTAACCATGTTAAGAAGGGTTCTATTCCTTCTTTCAGTAACCCTATTTTACTGGGGTGTATAGGGAATGGACAACTGATGTTCAATCCCTTTTTCAATGCATAGAGTTTTGAACTCATCTGAAAGATATTCACGGCCATGATCAATTCGTAAGGCCTTTATCTTTCTATCCTTCTGATTCTCAACAAAACGCATGTACGTCATGAAGCAGTTTAAGGCTTCAGACTTGTGAGAAATTCGGTATATCAGACCATATCTAGTATAGTCGTCAATAAAGGTGATGAAGTAATATGCTCCATGCCTTGCCCTCACGTTCATTGGACCACATATGTCAGAATGGACTAATTCTAGTGGAAATTCGGCTCTAGCCCCAGTACCGAAAAGTTTTCTTGTGCTTTTCCCTTCTAGACAGGATACACATTTGGGTAATATAGATTTTTCTACATTTTCTAGTAGTCCTGCCTTAGCTAGACGGTTTAAATGATCCTGACCGATATGGCCTAGTCTAGAATGCCACAGTTTAATATCATCTTCCGATGAGTTTGAACTAGTGACGAAGAAAAAACTTTCACAAGGATCAATATCCAGAATCAAAAAACTTTCTGATATATATCCAAGGCCAAAATAGGCATCATCTAAATACAATCTAACAGTGTCATAATTAAACGACAACCGAAAACCTAAAGACATTAAGGCCAAAACTGAGATCAGGTTCCTTTGAATGTCTGAAGCAAACAACACGTCATGTAAAAGAAGGGCACGACCACCACGAAGGTGAAATTTACAATTGCTCAGGCCTTTCACATCTACGCATGAGTTGTTACAGACAAAAATGGTTTTTGCTCTAGCTGGCAACCGCCTGTATTCAACGAACGAACAACGGTCTCTAGCTACATGGTCTGTCATTCCTGCTTGGGCATCTTGCAATCTTTTGCAAAATGTTTCTTCTATTGACAGTTGAAACATTTCACTTTTGAAATGTTAAACCGCTTTTTCTTTTTAGCCTTGGAGCCATCTAACTTAGTTCCTAGGTTTTCAGCCTTTGGAGTTTCCTTACTCTTACCCTTCCCTTTACCTTTCTTCTTTTTTCCACCGCTCCCAGTTGAACAAGCCGAATGGGCTTCAGGGTGGGATTTCATAGCTAGGAGGCGATCTTCCTCCAGCTCAAGGTGTCTGGCAACATCATCAAATGTTACCAAATGATTGGAATGGGTATGATACATCTTTATTTGTTCCCAACTTGGTGGTAGGGAACGAATGATATCATGAATCTGCTGCTCGTTGCTAAGTATGTGACCAGCCTCTGCCAGTTCACTGATCATATTAGACATCATTCTCAAGTGTTTCTTCATGGTAACCTCCAGACGCTTCTTAAAGGTGTCAAACCTTATGGTCAAAGCACGCAGCTTTGACACTGAAAACTTTTCAAATTTTTGTTTGAGAGCGTCCCATAACTCTTTCGCGTTGCCATAAACGCAAAATTCTCGGGTGACAACATCCATCATCGAACTCAACAAAATCAACCGGGCATTAGTGTTCTTTTTCTTCTAAATAACATAAGCTTCTATGTTTCGCTTATGTTGAGCAGTTGTGCCTTCATCAGGCTCATCCATTATCTCATGTATGTGCTCCAGAACTTCTTGTTCCTCAAGCATATATTGGATTTTCATGCTCCAGTTCTCATAGTTTTCACCGTTGAGTTTTAACTCATAGTTTAACTTAGCTATGATAGATCTAGAAGCAACTGACATCTCTATAAAGAATTTTTAATATGAGAACATATTAGAAATTTGATTTAGGAATATGATTCAATTTACTAAATACTCATAACTTTTAACGATACGAAGTCCTTGATTAACCTCAAAATCGAAGTAGGTCGCGGGTATGCTTCCCCTCACCATTCAAGTATTAATTTTAAACTTCAATCGTTTAAAGTTCATCGACAGTAAACTCAAGTGGTAGCAACTAAAAAAACATCTTTGTTTAATTACATGCATCACATATGCATTTGTACATTCTGAGTTTACACGCACATGCATAAAAAAAACTCAGACAATGTCTCAACCTATTGTACAAAATTTCCCCAAAAATAACATGTGTATATGGGGACAGTTAAACATAACATGTAATCACATGGGATCGGGTGTCCAGGCGATCTGGTAGGAGAATCCAGAAACATATCTGAATTCGGGTCCGAGGACGATTCGAAAGAAGGTTCCAAGTTCACCAGCGGAACTGGGATCGTATCCATAATCCAGATGACCAGGAGCTGAGGAAAATTGTAATAGTACTCCTTAGCGAGATAGCGGTTCAGGACCAAACTGCTTCGCAGCTCCAGGATGGGAGGAGGTACCATCTCTCTGAGGAGACCCCTCTCCTCGAGGTAGTGGATCAGACCATAGATGGCATCTCTATGGGTATTGATCTCGGGTTCTGAGAAGACGCACATATCTTCTTGGATCTTCAGCCTGACCAGGAGGTCTCGAAAGATGGAGGGCCAGTCCTCTCCATAATTATAGCCTCCGGCCCAGATGCAGTCTTGCATCTCCTGGTGAACAGCCTCGATATGCTTAACGATGACATACATGTCATCCTTAGGCACTTAAAGCGGTGAACGGCGCTTCAGAACCTTTTGTCGAAGTTTCGTTGCACAAAAGTATAGATAACTCTTTCCAGCAGCCATCGAATCTTGTATCAATTGCAAGTCAATTTCGGGTTAATTCTCATATTCTCCCAAAAAAGGATTGAAAAAACTCATTTTTCAATCTTTTGGTGATCATATTATGGACCAATCCATGTGATATTAGTTAAATTTAACAAATCTCGGAACTCGTTCCAAAAAAAATAAAATTTTTTTAAAAAAATTATTAAAAATATCATTGTAATTTTAATAAACCTAATTGACAAAAATTTCTCAAATTTTTATCAATTTATTGGATTTTAATTGAATAAAAACTGATTTTATCCAATTAAAAGAGAGAACCCAATATTTTTAAGTCCAATTTTGACTTAAATGAAAATTAATCATAAATCGAGTAGGGTCAAACCAAGAAACCAGGCCAATTCGTCCGGTTTTTTGATTTTCTTGACCCAAGTATAAATATTTTTGGAAAAAATTGCGAAATTACAATTTTGCCCCTCGCATATTTCCCTTTTCCCTCTCTGTTTCTTCTTCTGCGCGATACCGAAGAGCACAAAAGCTCCGGCCACGACCACTGAGGAACGACGGCCAAGACTGCTCGCAATCGACTCGCATCGTCTCGCAAGTGTGTCGGTAGCAGCCTCGCGAGCTGTCGTGCCTCTGTTCGCCGCCGCCGTTGTCTTCTCCCTCGCGACTTTCCAACGAGCTCTGAAGATTCATTCTTCGTTTTTCGGCGACCTCGATCCACGAAAGTGCTATCGAGACGTCGAGGACATGTCGGAGAATCGGTTATCATCGATCTCCGGCGTCGAAATCGTCAGATTTTTGACAAAATCGACGAAAATCGATTTGGGGGAAAATTGCCCCCAAATCGCCCGATTAGGGTTCCTCGGTACTGAATTGAAGTGACAAATTTTAGTTTAGTCCCGAAGATTTTCCAAAAATTACACCGAAGTCCATGGCATGCAGGTGCCACGTAAGTGATCAAATTTTAGATTGGTACATTAAGGTTTCGCGAATGCGCGAATTTGCCCGCACGATTAGGTAAAATTTAATTTAGTCCCACTGGTTCTAAATTAATTACATTAAAGTCGAACAGATTATAATTTTCAATAAAATCACAATTAATACAATTTTAAACCCAAAAAATCACCTAATTACTTGAATTAAAATATTATATCATCATCAAAATATGGTTTCAACAATGCTCTGATACCAATTGTTGGTTTTGATGTGTAATTAACGAGTAATTACATGTTAAACTTGATTAATTAACAAACTAATTCGTTAATAACAAATCACTTACTTGTTGAAGCAAGAGTTCCACAAGTTCGGGTCGACTATGTCTTCATGCTAGTCAAATTACGATCACGTTATAACAGATTTGTAATGATTTTCACGAGATTTCCTCTATTAAAAATCTGATCAAACTCAGGGACAATTCCAAAGTTTTGCCTTTCTTTTGAGTGGTTGTACGGAGAATTTCATTTTGGTTCAGAACGTGCCACGTGGCAGCACGACAGCGGCAACTTCGTCAGCACCACGTCATGCCGACGTGGCGCTGTCTAGTTGGGCTACGCAGCCTGCGTGGTTGCTGACGTGGCCCCGGGCTGGTCAATGCAGATTGACCGGCCCGTTCCGCCCATCAAATTGGGCTTGATGGGCCTGGGCCCAATCAGGCACAATAATAATTGCCTGATTGGGCCTAACAGGTCCAACAATATTGTATCATCTATGGCTACTGTCAATATTTAGAATATGTACCAAGAGGAATTTATGATGATGGATCGCTCGAGCGTGGGGTTGCGATTGTGAATTGAGCAGAGCTGACCATGTTGTGAATGAACAGGAGAAATGAGTCTTGAATAAGGAGGTAGAGTTAGATTATGATTTGTTCACCTTATTTCAGGAATTGGATACCAAAAGCACGCATATGCATGGTGTGCAGATTTGGACACCTTTGACGCCAGTGCGAGTACGGGGCAATGGATAACTAGTCATATTGTCACAAAACTGTTGACCCCGATTTTACAAGTTGATTGTTCAGGTTCATAGGTCGCAAAGGTTATTTCCTTGAAGATGATTTTATTAAGAGTAAAGGTTTGGGATTAAAGCTGACTTTCCAAGGCAATGGGTTCTGAGCACGGATGCCTTTTAAGCTACTAGTTCGAAGACTTCCTCTACGCCTTCGAAGGCTTCTTTTTTAGGTGATTATGAAAGGGCAAGATGGGTGGCTACTTTGGTATTTCAAAGTCTAAATTTTGGCCACATCTACCTTCTTCGGGCCGAGGTTCAACTTTTCCTCCCTAAGCTCCATGCCCGGGTAGGGCCATTGGTGCCCCACCAGACTAGACGAAGGTCGGGTTTCCATGTCGTCCCTTACCATTTATGCGTGAGTTTGGTGATGAGCATTTCGCGCAAGAAATGCTTACTTTATCCCCTCATTTTATAGTTTGGATTGGGTCCAGAATGGACCCATTCTGAACCGTTTGGAGTGAAGACACGCGAGGTTTTTTTTGTAAAAAAGTTAAAACCTGGGGATAAAAATGAAAAAGCTATGCAAGCCAATAACTGGGCTTTCCGGTATCGTAGCACGAAGGCCATTATCATATAACTTGGGTTGCTGGTATCATAAATGTGACATGCTAGTATCGTAAACGTGACATGACGGTATCGATCCTTCAGTCTAAACGGTTTGGAATCACCCCTTCACTCTGGACCCAATCCATTCTGCTTATTTTAGGGTCATTTATACCCAGTTTTCAATCAGTTTGAGTCATTTTACTCCATTTTTAAGTCCGTTGCCTAGAATGGTTTTACATTTATGTTTTCGTGTCTTTTAGAGGAGGGTTTTGCAGAGAAGTGATGATCAAGTAAGAAGAGGTGAGCTTTGATAGAATCGGGCCAAGAAATAGCCAGCCGTAACAAAACTGCACCCGTCAAATGGCAAAATATGCAGCGACCGGTGTCCCACCAGCAGGAACATGCCAAGCGGCGACCCACCCGACGGACGGTGGAAGGCTTTAACCAAATATTTACTCAACCTCTTGTGTCCCACCAGACAGGGCCATAGCCCGCCGAGTAGTGTCCAAGGAGGGTGAGGTGCCCTTTTCACGAAGAACTCATCGAATGGCAGAATCGCCCACTAGACGACACCCAAGCCACCAATTAAAGTCTGCACCTGTTAGTCAGTATCGAAAAACCAGAATAGCCCGCCAGCTCAGCTCGCCGGACGGGGTTTTTGCCAAATTTTACTAAGGAGAATTAGATATTTTAAGGGCATTGCCCGGGAAAATTACTCTTGTCATTGCCTGCTTCGCCCTATAAATTCATATAACACTTTTCAACCTAATCTTAATCACAATTCACTCGGGATGTCTTGAACACGATTCTTCTAGTTCGACCTTATATTCGTACTCCCTTTATTGCGAGGAGGACCCAAAAATTCACTCTTTAATTGTCACCGTTGCCGGGGAGCGGCGTCTCCCAAGGCACCCTCGATATCTGCACTATAGTTTAGGTTGATTGCTTTATAACAAGTCTTTCTACACTTTTAATCTTCCTTTTGTGATTAGTGAGAAGGGGTCCCTCGGAGTACAAGAAAGCCAAGAGAAGATAACCAAGAAGATGGAAGAGAGAGTTTAAGCAAAATGTTCTCGGCGAGGAGATATGTGATCGAACAAAGATCGAGAAAGCCAAGAGATGGTGAGAAGCTAGAAGGAGGTGGCACAAGGACTAGGAATTCCAGCCATCATCGACCATATCAGGGTTTCGTGCGTGATCTGTGATGGAAGGGCCCCCGTCAACCTAATGCCGATGCACTTTTGGAAGAAACTTGACACTGTCGGGTTATACTCATTCCACTCTGATATTCATCTCGCATATGGGCAGCTCATCAACCCTATTTGGCATGCAAGAAATTTTTGAATCTATATACAAGGTGAAGAAGTGGTGGAAGACTTCGTAGTGGTAGAACATCCAAGCTCGATTCAACTTGTGCCCATATTCAGAAGTCCATTCCTCTCCAAAATGCAAGCAATTATAGATAGTCAAGAAAGGGTCATCACCCTCACAATTAATGGCGCCATGACTATGCTCGTGGCTGTGATAGTGGGAGATGATAGACAAACTATGAAGGGACCACAGAACCTTTTTGGCCCACCAATGAGAAGCCCCCATGAGAGGATGCACATATTCTCCTCCACCAGTGACTTGGAGGAGTTTGATCCTGAAATTGTTCAACTCATTGTGGCACTAGTCTAGGGAAAAGTCAAAGTACATCAAGAGAGCATTGGGGAGGCCGATCATAGCAAGGAAGAAACTGACCCAAGTGAAGGAAGTATGCACTCAGGTTCGAGTGTGAAAGGAGGGGAGGATCTAATATTTCCCCATCCAAACTTTTGAAAGAATAGCAAGGTCACACTAAAGACAAAAAATTAGCATGTTGTGGTTGTTTTTATTTATGTAGGTAGAAGATGCCCCTCCCCCCGGTGGCAACCACCCTTTGGGTAACCAAGTAATTTTATGTTGGTGAATGCCCGAAGTTGTTAACAACTGAAAGATGAGTTGTGCAAAGGCGATAAATTTCCAGAATCCATCGGGCGGTGGCAAATCAGGGAGCCACTCTGCCCACTTCTACCACGCTCCCCAACCAAGACCCATCAAATCAGGGACGTCCCCTATCTCTCCTCCTTAGTCATAATCATGTTGTTTTGTTTTTGTCCTCAATCATGGTATTCATTGTGACCATGGAGGTCTTGCTGCGTGCTTTTGATTGAATTATTTCTAAGACTTAGTTGACCATAGAGGTCATCAAAGTTATCCTTTTTCATTGTCATATTCTTTTCCTAGCTCTTCCCACATTAAGGACAATGTGTCATTCAAGTGTGGGGGGGAATTCCATGTAGGAACTTGCATGCTTAGGTCTAGATTAAGTTGTTTAAGTCAAGTTCTGGCATTCTTTGGATAATTTTGGCTCCTTAAAATTTTTGATTTCTTCATCTTAAGACGAATCTCGAGCTTTGTAGGAATCTTACCCCGGTTGTAAGATATAGGAATGCAGAGCCTCCATACCCTTGCTTGTTTAAACTTGCGGCCTTCCTAGTTGGGTAGACTCGAGGGCTGATGAGAAACCTTGTGTGAGCTATTTTTTGAGCCGAAGATGGAGACCACCATCTCTAAATTTTTGTTCATGTGGTGCTTATACTGTCCGAGCATTTGTGGTATCTTATGAGTACTCGGTTGTCCCATCTTTTTTAGTGAATTATGGGAGTACGAGGGCCGTGTTTGATTAAATTTTTTCTTGAGCCTTAAAACCCTAACCCCATATTTTTCCCCTTTATATAGCCCTTTTAGCCAAGCCATTCTATTGATACACATATTGACCATGCTACTCCCAACCCAATCTCCCCACCTTTGACATCTAGCCCGAGGATGCATTTAGGATCTATCTAATGGGGATTTGTGTAAGGGTTTTATGATAGAATAGGCTCATTAAGGGATTTTATTTTGGAAAAATATGTAGAAAAGAGCCAAATTCAATCGCCAAACCTTACCTAAACAAAAAATTTTCCAAAAGTGAATTGAGGAGAACAAGGAGAAGAAAAAGAAAAAGAAAAGAAAAAAAGGAGAGAAAAAAAATAAAGGAAAAACAATAGAAAAGAATAAAAGCATAAAAGGCATGGTTTTGGCCTTATGGCCATAGGTCTCGGGTACATTGGGTTGAGCATTCGAGTACGGTGATCAAGTAGAATAGTTGAGTGCTAGTTTTTGTGTAATAACACCTCGGATTTGGGTGGATAGCCACTGCCCATACATTTATCCTCACCATCACTTTGACCCCATTTCGACCCGAGCCAAGTCCCCTTGATTGTGACCCTCATTGAGTGAGAGACGAATATGAGTGTGAGTAGGATGACTAAATACCCCTGGTCGTATACTCGAGGGATAGGGAGTAAACTACACCATAGTGAGGATAATCAAATCTCCTTCCCTCTGAGTGGTCAACTCTCGAGTCCCACCCTCCTAGGGTTAATGCTTGGTTAAATTCTCGAGGGTATGGTCCCCAAGCATTCTTATTTTGTTACATCTGGGGTAGTGAACTACTAGGTCGTAGGTTCTTCCTATGATGAAAGATCAATATTACGGGGGAGTTCATTTTTGATAAAAAAAAGTGCGAACTCTTAAGCTTACTTGTTTGAGTTTTGTGTCTATACTTGTGTCTTTTTCTTGAGGACAAGAAAAGATTCAAATATCGGGGTGTGATGAGCGCAAGAAACGCTCACCTTATCCCCTCATTTTAGGGTCATTTAGATCAGGTTTTGAGTTTGTTTGAGTAGTTTTATGCTATTTTTAGGACCGTTGCCTGTAATGGTTTCACATTTATGTTTTCATGTCTTTTGGAGGAGGGTTTTACAGGGACGCGATAACCAAGTGAGAAGAGGTGAGCTTTGGCAGAATTGGACCGAGAAATAGCCAGCCAGAACTAAAGTGCACCCGCTAAATGGAAAAATATGCTCCAGTGGCGTCCCAACAGTAGGAACACGCCAAGCGATGACCTACCCTACGGATGATTGAAGGCTTTAACTAAATTTTTACTCAACCTCCTGTGTCCCACCAGACGGTGCCACAGCCCCTCGGACAGTGTCAAAGGAGAGTGAGGTGCACTTTTCACGAAGAACCCATCGAACGGCAGAATCGCCCACTGGATGGGACCGAAGTCACTGACTAAAGTTTGCACCCGCTGGTCGGACAGTGCCACTAGTACGGGACGATAATTTTTGCCAAATTTTGCTTGGGAGAATTAGATATTTTGAGAGCATTTCTGACATTTTTCCTCATTTTAGGGTTGAGGGGGAGACTTCTCTATAAATACCCCCTCAACCCCTCAATTTGTAAGCTTTAACACCAAAGACTAAAAGTTAGGGTTTAGTTGTTAATGGAGGAGCTCAAGGAGCAATAAGTGGATGGCGGGTTCTGATCGAGCGGCTCTTCACTATGATTGAGCACCCTCTTTCCCTTCTCTTTATTGCTTTTGTGACATCGTTCCTTTGAATACATAGTTGTTTTGTTGAATGACTATGTGTGAGTAGTCACTTTTTGGGTCGGGTGCCTTAGTGCCCCCAGAGTGTTTAGTTTTGAATGGGCTTAACCCTGAGAGCATGTAGTGGTTAGTGTGCATAATGTGTTGGGTAACTGACCCTCATTGGAACCCTCCAATGAGGGTCAGTTACCAAACACATTACTTCCCAATCGATTTTAGTATGACCTAGTGGCGAGTAGTGCTAGTAACGACCTAGACTCCTTCCCAATCGATTTTAGTATGACCCGAAGTACTTAGCCATAAAGAAGAGAGTGGAAAAGCCTAAACAGTAGACTATGCATATAGACCAACTTCGTACCTGTAACAGGATAGTTAGATGGTCTTAGAACAAGTGTCCATACATTACTTCTCTCGAATTAATTTAACTCTTCATGCATAGTAATTATCAAAAATTCATCATCTAATGCATCACACGTCTCCTTATGTTCAACTTGAGATAAGAATGCAAGATGACTGCAAGTATTATGAATTGCTCTTTGAGTAAGTATACTTTCATGTGGATTACCTATTAGTGAGGGGATGATCCTTGATGACTTTTCACTCATTGGTGGGTGGAGATTATCCTTTTGCATTCTCCTCTGGTTCATCATCATTTTCACGAATATGTTCTTCATCCCTTTCCTTAACTGAAAGGTCGATAGCTTCCTTTCCTTGATACAAAGCATATTCATCAAATAAGATATTAGTAACATAAGAAGATGTTCCTTACCATTGTTATGCACAAAGCATTAAGACCTAAAAATATGAAAGTAACTAATATTTGGCTTTCTTCTCTTATACAGTTTATATGGAGTCTTTTTTGGGAATGATCTTATTGAGATACTGTTAATTATATGACATGCAGTATTGATAGATACTGTAAATTTCTTCTAACGAGCTCCTTTTCCTTTCCACATCCCCATTTTGCTGTGGTGTCCGAGGTTAAGAGAAAATTTCGAATTCCAAGTTCTCAAATTTGACAAACATATTGGTTGCTTCAGAACTTGGAGTAATCATCAATAAACCGGAACCTATAGCATTTTCCTCTAAGACTTTATATCCAAGTTGGTCCAAATAGATCTATGTGAATCAACTCCAAAGTTTGAGAAGTAGACAAGTAATGTTTTGGTTCAAACGATGATTTAACATGCTAGGTAAGCCTTCAACTAATTTTCGCTTGGCAAGTTTGGACAATGTTCTCATGTTAACATGCCCTAACTTCCTGTGCCACAACAAACATTTTTTTTACTATAAGACAAGTATTGGTTGCATCTAGACTCTTTAAGTTAACCACAGAGATATTTTTTCTTATATGTCCTAGTATGCATAACCCTATCAAGTTTTGAATTTTGCAAATATTTTCTTCGAATTTAACACATAGTCCATTATCGCCTAATGGTGAAACACTAAGCAAGTTATTTTTCAAACTCTCAAAAAGTAGCACATTCTTAATAAGTGTCGTACTGTCATTACCAACATTACCTTGACCGATAATTGTGCCTTTTTCAATATTGAAAATGCCGTAAGTGTTTTGATTAAGTGCATATCAGAATTTGGCTAGGCATAGTAGTACACTAAACATTAAACTCGGTTATCTACAAGTACTATAAAAATGTCAGTCATGATCAAAGGGATAACAAAGTACATCGGAAGATCAATCATAAGCTATAGAGATTTAACTATGAGTTAGGTAAATGATTTTTTTGTTGAGACTAAGGTTATTCTTATATGGAGTCATAAACTTATTGTTCGTGTGATCTCTGATTTCCTATTGAAGTCTGAATTGATGTGCTTAAAAAAGGCATATTTCACTACGTCATTTTAGGACATTTAGATCTATTTTGGTGTCTTTTGGAGGTTTTTTGAGAGTGAGGAGCACTTGAAGATGTGGAGCAAGGAGGGAAATGCAACAGAAGAAGGCAAAATGGGATTAAAAGCTGTACCCTCCGTATGACGAGATCTGTACCGTCTGGCACCATTTGTGCAATTTCTGCCAAATGGCGCAATCGCCTGACGTACGACATTCTCCCTGTTCGTGGTTTTTTTTCAAGACTTCCCAAACCCCTAGATTATCTTTTGATGGTTATAAGTACGCCAAATGGTGGCTCAAAGTCTTATCTGTACGCACTCGCCGAACAGCAAAATCTTTTGGTGGATGACATTTTCCCACCGAACAATGAGAGATCTTGCTATTTGCTGCATTCTCGAGCACACCAAACGGCGCGACTTCCCTGAAGGATGACTTTGACAGATTTTGCCTTTCGAAGATTAGATAGTTCAGGGGCATTTTGGTACATTTTGTGGCATTCTAGGATTTGGGGGATGATTTTCTATATATACCCCAACCCCTACTCATTTAGTAAGCTTTGACTAGAGACTAAAATTAGGGGTTTAGTAGAAGAAGAGGGGTGTTTGGAGCAAGGAGGGGATTCAAGGCTGAGTTAGAGTGGCTGTCCATGATTGAGCTTTCTCTTACCCTTTCTTCTTATTTTGCTCTTGTGATATTGTTTTTCTATTTATGCATTATTGTTGAATGATGATGATGTGTGAGTAGTCGCCTCTACGTGACTTGGTTTCTAATGGGGCTTTACTTTGAGAGCGTGTTGTGGGTAAAATGCGTAATGCTTTTGTTTGACCATAGGTCCTTGTCAATAGATCTTAGCCTCACTCGAAAGACTTAATTATCATGGGAATAGCAGATATACTACTCGTTAGACTAATTTTTCATAATGTGACAACCTACGTTAGTAACACTGTAGGGAGGACACTAGTTGGCTATTAGGTGGTTCGGTAATCAGTTGGGGTTTAGGAAGACAGCTGATGACTCGTACACTCTTATGAGGTTGATAATTCACCGTGGGAAGGGGTGTCCATAAAGTGAGCCTTTTGAAACCTAGAACCCTACTTAGTGGTGTGATGGATTTAGAAAGTGAAGCGGCGTGCTTTAGGCTTACCTAGGCCCACCTGGTACTTAATAAGTCCATAAGAGACCAAGTTGTAATGAGGTTGCATGAAAGCACTTTGCCCATTTCTTCTTTATTGCTATTGTCCTTGATTTCTCGTTGCTTTGGCTTGACTTTTCCCAAAAATATTTTCAACCTAATCTACTTGTGCAATTCACTAGGGATGTCTTGAACTCGCTCCTTGTGGTTTGAAATTTTCATACTCGTACTTCATTTATTGCAATAGGATGTAAAAATCCCCTTGTAAATTGGCACCATTGCTGGGGAGCAACATCTCTCAAGGCATCATATTGTATTGCTTTGCCATTTAGTTTGACTGATTTATTAGAGTATTTAGGAGTATACTATTAGGCGGTGTTCCTTATGGAAATTGAGAAGTCACAATTGCAGGATGCAAACTCTCTAAAAAGGAGAGAGAGGACTTTGAGGTTACCCCACTGATGCTTTCCATCCTAAAGACTACGGTACAGTTTGATGGAGAAAAAAAAACCCTCAAGATCATCTTTCAGGATTTTTGATCATATGTGATGCCTTTGAGATAAGAGAAGTACCAATAGAGAGGGTTCAGGACAGGCTATTTCCAAACACCTTACTGGAGAAGTTAGGAGATGGTTTGAAGGAATTAATCATTCAAGATTAACCAAATGGAGGGAATTGGCCAATGCTTTCCTGGATAGATATTTCATGTTTGTAGCAGGTGAAAGAGAGATAAAGTATATTGGCACATTCAAGTAATGTAAATATGAATTCTTGAATGATGCATGGTATAGGTTTAACAAGTTTAAAAGAGTGAGCCCATACCACAAGTTTACTCCCATACATCACCTCTAGATCTTCTATTTTGGAATGGATATTCACTCTCGTGCTCATTTGGATATTATTTTAAATGGATCTTTCTTCAAAGCCCAATCAAAGGAGCTCTAGCAATAATGGAGGAAGTCACAGTGGTGAACATCCCTCTCACTAGTTGGGAAAGGAGGGAGCAAAAGCTGGGTCTGATAATAAGTGTCTCATGCCAAGCTTAACTCTTGGTTCTCACCAAGAAAATCAACAAGCTTACCGAAAGATACTCAGTCCATCAAAAAATAGAGGAAGTAAAACCAGTTACCCTAGTGAGTGGTAAACATCTTTGGAAGAAAGTACCAGATGGGGAGGAGAAAAAGGTCTATGACAGAGAAATTATCCAGAGCATGAAGGTGAATAAAGCACTCACAGAAATACCTGAGAGTTGGGACGAAGTAATGGAAAAAGTGTTAGCAATGACTGTCCAACAATACTCTCTTTTAGGAAAACTCCAGAAGCAAGATGCTGCTTTATCTATCCTAGAGCAATGAATGAGGGGGCATCTTGCATCTTTCTAGAATCTTAAATTCTATGTCATGCAAATGATGAAACATCAGAGCTCTCTCAAGACAAAAAAAAGTTGAAGGTTGCCAGCCACCCAAGGAAGACCATTGTTCAATGATAATGTACGCAGATGAAGATGACTCATGGCCATCTGTGCTCTGTGTGCTGTGAGATAATATGACCTAAGTACAAGTGAGCAGACTTTTCATTGATAGTGCGATGTAACACGTCAAGAAGGAGTGCAAACGTACTGAATGGCTACTTATGATGCATGCAATGAATAGCATATAGTTGAGATAGGGACACCTTACTCTCTTCATATTGCCCATTAAATGTAAGAGCCTTGAAATGATGTAGAATGTTAATGTAGGGTTCCTTAATAAGAACACTTGGAGCCTTGCCAGACTCATATTTTTCAAAACCTATAATGTCATAACATTCACGATGGGCCAACTCACTAGGCTAAAAATCTAATGAACCACTGCCCCCACGAATGCCTATGATGCATTGCAATGTTTTCTCATCTACTTCAATCGTACAATCAAACAAATGTGCATCAAAGGATGCATTATTCTCAGCTATGATCAGTGTGCAATAGAATTCGATGGTCAAATTTTCTTTAGAAGACACTGGATGAATGGAGAAGTACTCCCAACCGAAGTGTTATATGGAACAGCATAAATCCTCCTCTACCTCTAATGTGCGCAAATCACGCCAATTAATCACAAAATGACCCATATGCTCAAGCTTAGAGAATTGAGTATACATCTTCCCCTCCCAATCGTGGTAGATTGTGAAAGGGGCTCCATACCTGGTAGTGTTGTTCTGTGGTGGCAACAGTGGAGGCGGAGGGATCGGTGACTTATTACGGCCCTGTTTATTTCTAGCTCAGGTCGAAATCGTTCCCTTGACCATGGTGGTGAGAAGGAGACTTTGGGCACAATTCTTGCAAAGTTGACATTCTGGCAAAGCTCCAGCGAGTGGTGGCCAGAGTTGTCGGCAGTGGTGGTCGGAGCCAATATGAGCAAGATGTAGGCCTCATCTTTGTGGTCAATAATGCCCAAAGAGACTTGTGTCGTTGAAGCTCTATTTGTCGGTAATCTTCGCAAGAAGAAAAATTTAGGGTTTTACCCTTTGTGACCAAGGAGAGCTCACCACTAGTGAAGGATAGTCATGGAGGAGCTTCAGATGGACAGCGGAGCCACGGGTGCATGGGTCGAGGATGGGAGGTGCGGTGATGGCCGGTGGTGGTTGCTCTGCTTGCGGGTCATGTCTTTTCCTTTCTCTCGTTGGCTTGTGGTGGAATAAAGGGAGAGAAATCCCCGATTTGGTTAAGTACCCATTTTTTCCTGTTGTGGGTGTCTGCCAAGTGCCCAATTTGGGGCAATCTAGAACAGGCTTGGCGCCTGCTAGAGTACTGAAGCAAAGCACAAAAAATAAAATCATATGGAATGTAAAATATGAAACATGCTAATTTTGAGTCGTTAGCTTGACATGATACTCCCTGAGACTAAGGTGCGGATGGTGGGAGCAATATGTGCACAGCTTGCTAGGTATAGCTTGCACCACTGGCTGTTGAATTTAAACATTTGACCCTCTGAATTCTTGAGCTCAATAGCTCTGTTAGGGGCAACGGCTACAATCTCAAACGGCTCGCTCCATCTCGGCTTCAACTTTCTGGGGAACAACTTCAAGCGTGAGTTATAGAGGAGCGCTTGTTGTCCAACCCAGTAATCCTTGTTACCAATGTAAGCATCGTACCTTTTCTTCATGGTCTCCTTATAGATCCTTGAACTCTCGAAAGCACTTGAGCTGATTTCCTCAAGTTCTTGAAGTTGTAGCACTCTATGTTTGCCAGTGAACTTGTAGTCATAGTTCAACACCTTGATCGCCAAAAGTGCTCGATGTTTGAGCTCCACTGAAAGGTGACATACTTTGCTATAGACCAGACGATATGGTGTTGTGCCAATGAGGGTCTTGAAAGTGGTGCGGTAAGCCCATAGTGCACATCTAGCTTCAAGAACCAATCTTGCCGAGCAGAACTTACCATCTTCTCTAGAATCCTGTTCAATTCCCTATTAGACACTTCAACTTGGCCACTAGTTTGAGGATGATAAGGAGTGGCTACCTTGTGAGTGACATCGTAGCTCTTGAGAAGTGTGGCAAAAGGTTGGTAGCAGAAGTGTGAATCACCATCACTGATAATCGCACGAGGATCTCTATTGAAAATAATCAATTAGGGGATGAGCCAACGGTTGATAGGGACTATTTGTTTAAGGTCGGTAATTTATGCTGTAAAGAATTTGAGAAGTTACACTACGAAATTTCATGGGGCATATTCATGCAAGCTGGTCCGTAATTCTCCTTCCTGATAAAGCAAGAGTCAAATTTTAAAATATGCAAGGCCATGAGTCAATGTTGATTATAAGCATGAAACACTGGGTAAGAGAAATATTCTAAAAACTGTTCAACCCTCAAGAAATAGATCTAGAAGAACATTATGAGATCAAACCTAGGCACAAAGATGATGAACTGGCCAAGAAGGAGTGGGAAGAGGTCTAGGAACCTTTTGATGTAAAAAAGGTAGAAGACCTATGAATAATGACGTTGCCTATATCAATTTAAGTAGTTCACATAGAAAGGGCTCTATGTGATTCAGAATAGTTAGTAAATGTCATCTCTACCATATTTAGCAAAAAAGCAGGACTTGGAGATGTCACTCCTACCTTGAGAAAATTGACTCTTGCTGATGGTTCATCAAAAAGCCCATTATGAGTCATCAAAGATGTACCGGTAGAAGTACGAAATGGCATAGTGCATATGGATTTCACTGTGATGGATCTCCCATCGACAACAGAGAGTGTGCTTATTCTCGGTCATTATTTTCTTGCCATGTTAAAGGCGAATTTGATTTTTGAAAAGGGATGTGTGACCCAAAATCTGGAGACAAACAAATACAAAAAAATGGGAGTAAGGCTCGCAAGGAAGCGTCTTTGAAGATGTGGGCGCGACCTGATCAACAAATAAGATTAAAGATGGCAATGAGACTGGGAGGAGGGAAACTCTCGTTTAAGAAGCATTTCTGTCATGACACCAAATTTTCTAATTTGGCAATAGAAATTTTGCTGGAAAGAAGAGAGTTTGAGCAAAAAAAAAAGGAAAATTTGTTCAATTGGCCCAGTTATATGAAGATGAATTAGAGAGGTCAGAGAGCTCCAATAATGACGAGTTAATATGGATTAAGCAAAAAAAAAAAGAGACCTGAAGAGTCAGGACATCTCACAAGAAATTCTTAAGGTAATCTTTCAGATAGATATAGAAATAGTTCCAGACCCGGGATCTAATTGAGTCAGCAAACTTTGTTGAGTCCAGCGAGGGACGATTAAATCTAGCTAACTTGTACATACAACCTTTTGTTTTGAATTATGGAGCAGTCGTATTGCTGCAAGAGTTTCTTCTCAAGGAGTAAAATTTTATGCTCAAGCTGCTGGACTGCCGAACGGTGGTAAAGGGCACCAAATGGTACAAATAAGTAATTCACAGGATGGAAAGAGCTTTGAATTAGTCGAAAAATGACTAATGTCACTAAAAAAAGGGAAGCATAGGTTTAAGAGAGGCGAGGTGGACATCATTCGGCCATTCTTCCCCAAAAATCTAGATTTCCTAAACCCTAGCAGCTATTCCTGAAGAGTACACCACCTGCTAGGGTCACCCCACCCTCACGCCTGTACCTAACGGAGCAAATTGTTTGATACCGACTTCAGCAACAAGCTCCTCCATACTCAAGAGCAAGCTTCAGGGTAAGAAAACCATAACTTGCTAAATTTTGGGGATTATTAGAATGTGTTTGAGAATCAATTGAGGAAGAAGAATTTGGGCTTAGAAAATGAGAGAGAGGAGTTATAATTACCCTATGGTTGGTTGGTTTTGGAGAAGATTGCTCGGAATCATGTTGGGAGATTTGATTTTTGAATGTAGCACCGTTCGACGAGTTCCTTTATCGTTTGGCAAATTCGCACCGAATGGCTGAATACCCCGTCATTCGACAGAATATACAAAATGGCAGATGGTCAGTTTAGATCTAAGAAGTTGAGGTTCACAAGGAGAGTTGAGGGTGACATGATGCTTGCTAAACCTAATGAAGTGCCCAGAGACATTTTTGAGGATCATGACTATCCTTTCCCCAAATACAATGAAAGGGAGGTACAACTTTTTAAGAAGCTCAAAGAGAAGGAAGTCCTACTGTATTTGAGAATTAATTGGGAAGACATGAAAGCCTTGGAGGTGAAAGAAAGGCTATATAACTTCCTAGCTTGATTGGGTCTCCTCTTTAACAATGAGCATCCTATCGAGGTTTACCCAATCCTCACATTAAAGTTTCTCTACATCTAATGTATTGGCATAGGGGAAGCAAGCATTTGCTTTCATTTTTTTAACAAAGAATATACACTTACTGAGGGAGAAGTATGTGATGCCTTGAGACTTCAACATGGAGGTGAATATGGTTTTAATAATCCATCCCTCAAGAATAGAGGATGGGAACATCTTACCAAGCTGACAAGATTTGGTTCTCTTAGCCTTGCTCAACTGATTGGCAAGAGGACATAACTGATATTGCAAAGGTTCCTCGCTAAGGGGTTATTTAGGAACACAGAACTGAGCAAGATATATGGCTACGAGCTTCACTCCCTATACTGTGCACACAAGAGTATAACCTATAACTTCTATAAGCATCTCATAGAAGGCCTTCGGCAAATCACCGCGGGGAATAAGAAATCATTTGCTGTGGACACATCATTACACTTTTGTCTAGGACTGTCTACAAAACAGAAAAACATGGAGGGTTATTGCTATCCAACACAATCAAACCCCAGAAGCTAAAATGTGTTAGCTTGAAGGTATCTCATTTGCTCACTATGGATCCCAGGACAGAGCACTACAAATGGAAGCCATGGGCACAGAGGAATATTATGGTCAAGATAGTTCCAAAAGACCTGAGACTTGTGGACATAGAGGAAGATGAGGATGACGATAAGGATAGGAGAAGACATAGCGAGCGCTGGTGTGACAGATGGAGCAACAACAGATAGCCCTCGAGGGTGTAAAGGTACATATAGCTACAGTCGCTTCTTCACAGGAGTAGCTCAAGGCCCAGTTTACCACTGCTTTGGAGCACTTACAGATCATGAGATAGAAGATGGAGCAGTATCACTACTTGCCACTCCCTACACCTGAGTAGCATATTCATTAAGCATTTCATGAACTAGCATGTTATTTTCTGTTGTATTGACATGATCGAACTTGTTGTTTTATATTATCGACTATATTTGATTTCAGTGATGCTATGGGTTAAGAAATTATATTACCCGCGTATTTTGGATTATTATGATTGAATGGTTAAGACAATATGTCAGCCCTAAATGCTCGACGCATTCATCCCTATCCAAATACAGGGATACTCTTAACTTTCCTCCAATTTCTATTTAATGTCTTGTCATGTGGTAAGCATGGTTTCAATCTTGGCATGTTTTATGGCAACGGAGGCCTTTGGTGTGTGCTTTTGATTGAATTTTTTTGTCTCTTTGACCACAGAGGTCATTCAGGTATTTCTTTTCTCTTTTTGGTTTAGTCGCCTAAACCCCGCACCTTTTAGGGAGAATACTGATACGCTTGAAAAAGGAGCATTTCATCACATCATTTTGAGGATTTTTAGACCCATTTTGGAGCCTTTTTAAATAGAATCTTGTGTCTTTTATGCCATTTCTTGGTCTGTTATCTCGAATGGTTTAACTCATCTCTATGTTGTCTTTTGGAGGTAAGTCAAGAGGAAGGAGCAGCTGAAGTTGTGGAGCTTAGAGCAAGTCAAATCAAGAGGAAGCAAGCCAGAAGAAACTACACCCGCCGAACTGTAAAACTTGCACCAAGCGGCATTTGCCCTGTGAAAACAGGCAAGAAAAGGCAAGAAAGGCAAGATAAGGCAAGAAAAGGCAAGGAAAAGACAAGATAAGGCATGATAAGGCAAGAAAAGGTAAGTAAATGGCAAGAAAAGGCAAGATAAGTCAAGAAAAGGCAAGATAAGGCAAGAAAAGGCAAGGAAAAAGCAAGATAAGGCAAGAAAAGGCAAGAAAAGACAATAAAAGGCAAGATAAGGTAAGATAAGGAAAGAAAATGCAAGAAAAGGGAA
This sequence comes from Hypericum androsaemum, assembly GCA_963995505.1. Classification (NCBI taxonomy): domain Eukaryota; kingdom Viridiplantae; phylum Streptophyta; class Magnoliopsida; order Malpighiales; family Hypericaceae; genus Hypericum; species Hypericum androsaemum. Next base: position 9,752,711 of record OZ023188.1, read on the forward strand.
AAAAAGGCAAGAAAAGATGAGACATGGAAAGAAAAGTCAAGAAAAGGCAAGAAAAGGCAAGATATAGAAAGAAAAGTCAAGAAAAGGTAAGAAAAGGCAAGAAAAAGGCAAGAAAAGGCAAGATAACGCAAGTAAAGGCAAGGAAAAGGCAAGATAAGTAAAGAAAAGGCAAGATAAAGCAAGAAAAGGCAAGGAAAAGCCAAAAAATGGAAAGAAAAAGCAAGAAAAGGCACGAAAAAGGGAAGAAAAGGCAAGATAAGGGAAGAAAAAGGTAAGATAAGGAAAGAAAAGACAATAAAAGGTAAGGTAACGTAGGATAAGGCAAGAAAAGTCAAATTAAGGCAAGATAAGGAAAGAAAAGAAAAGATAAGGCAAGTAAAGGAAAGGAAAAGGCAAGATATGGAAAGATAAGGACAGAAAATGCAAGAAAAGGCAAGGAAAAAGAAAGAAATCGCAAGATAAGGAAAGAAAATGCAAGAAAAGGCAAGAAAAGGGGAGATGTGGAAAGAAAAGTCAAGAAAATGCAAGAAAAGGCAAGAATATATGGAAACAAAAGGCAAGAAAAGAGAAGAAAATGCAAGGTAAGGCAAGGTAAGGCAAGATAAGGCAAGAAAAGGCAAGGAAAAGGCAAGATAAGGAAAGAAAAGGCAAGAAAAGGAAAGAAAAGGCAAGATAAGGCAAGAAAAGGCAAGAAAAGGAAAGAAAAGGCAAGATAAGGAAAGAAAAGTCAAGATAAGGCAAGAAAAGGCAAGAAAAGGCGAGATAACGTAAGAAAATACAAGAAAAGGCAAGAAAGTGCAAGGAAAGGGCAAGAAAAAGGTATGAAAAGGCAAGAAAAGGCAAGATAAGGGAAGAAAATGAAAGATAAGGAAAGAAAAGCAAGATAAGGCAAGAAAAGGAAAGATATGGAAAGAAAAGGCAAAAAAAGGGAAGATAAGGCAAGAAAAGGCAAGAAAAAAGCAAGATGCAAGAAAAGGCAAGTAAATGGCAAGGAAAGGCAATAAAAGGCAAGATAAGGACAAAAAAGGCAAGAAAAGTTAAGGAAAAGGCAAAAAAGGCAAGATAAGAAAAGAAAAGGCAAGAAAAGGCGAGACATGGAATGAAAAGTCAAGAAAATGCATGAAAAGGAAAGAAAAGGTAAGATTTGGAATGAAAAGTCAAAAAAGGTAAGAAAAGGCAAGATAAGGCAAGGAAAAGGCAAGATAAGGCAAGAAAAGGCAAGGAAAAGGAAAAATAAGGAATGAAAAGGCAAGATAAGGCAAGAAAAGGTTAGAAAAGGCAAGAACATGCAAGGAAAAAGCAAGAAAAAGTGAAGAAAAGGCAAGAAAAGGCAGGAAAAGGCAAGAAAATGCAAGATAAGGCAAGAAAATGCAAGGAAAAGGTAAGATAAGGAAAGAAAAGGCAAGATAAGGGTAGAAAAGGCAAGAAAAGGAAAGATAAGGTAAATAAAGGCAAGAAAAGTAAAGAAAACGTAAGATATGGAATGAAAAGTCAAAAAAAGATAGAAAAGGTGAGAGAAGGCAAGGAAAAGGCAAGATAAGACAAGAAAAGGCATGGAAAAGGCAAGATAAGGAAAGAAAAGGCAAGTTAAGGAATGGAAAAGTCAAGATATGGATAGAAAAGGCAAGAAAGGCAAGAAAAGGCAAGGAAAAGGCAAAAAAAAGCAAGAAAAGGCAAGGAAATGGCAAGAAAAGGCAAGATAAGGAAAGCAAACGTAAGATAAGGTAAGAAAAGGCAAGATAAGGTAAGAAAATGCAAGATGAGGAAGAAAATGCAAGAAAGGGCAAGATAAGGCAATAAAAATCAAGAAAAGGTAAGAAAATGCAAGATATGGCAAGGACAAGGCAAGATAAGGCAAGAAAAGGAAAGAAAAGATAATAAAAGGCAAGATAAGGAAAGATAAGGACAGAAAATGCAAGAAAAGGCAAGGAAAAAGTAAGAAAAGGCAAGATAAGGAAAGAAAATGCAAGATAAGGGAAGAAAATGCAAGAAAAGGCAAAAACATGGAAGATATGGAAAGAAAATGCAAGGTAAGGCAAGATAAGGCAAGATAGGGTAAGGAAAAGACAAGATAAGGAAAGAAAAGGCAAGCAAAGATAAGAAAAGGCAAGATAAGGCAAGAAAAGTCAAGAAAAGGCAAGATAACGCAAGAAAATGCAAGAAAAGGCAAGAACATGCAAGGAAAGGCAAGAACATGCAAGGAAAAGGCAAGAAAAAGGCAAGAAAAGGCAAGAAAAAATAGGAAAAGGAAAGAAAAGGAAAGATAATGTAAGAAAATGCAAGAAAAGGTAAGAACATGCAAGGAAAAGGCTAGAAAAGGGTAAGAAAAGGCAAGAAAAGGAAATAAAGGATAATGCAAGAAAAGGCAAGGAAAAGGCAAGATAAGGAAAGAAAATGAATGATAAGGGAAGAAAAGGCAAGATAAGGCAAGAAAAGGCAAGGAAAAGGTAAGAAAAGGAATTATAAGGCAAGAAAAGGCAAGGAAAGGAAATAAAAGGCAAGAAAATGGCAAGATAAGGATAGAATATGCAAGATAAGGGAAGAAAAGTCAAGATAAGGCAAGAAAAGGAAAGATAAGCCAAGAAAAGGAAAGATAAGGCAAGAAAAGGGAAGGAAAAGGCACGAAAAGGTAAGATAAGTCAAGAAAAGAAAAAAAAGGCAACATAAGGAAAGAAAAGGTAAGAAAAGGGAAGATAGGTAAGAAAAGGTGAGATAAGGCAAGATAAGGCAGGAAAAGGCAAGGAAAAGGCAAGAAAAGGCAAGGAAAAGGTGAGATAAGGAAAGAAAAGGCAATAAAAGGCAAGATAAGGAAAGAAAAGGGAATAAAAGGCAAGATAAGGAAGGAGAAGGCAAGAAAAGGCAAGATATGGAAAGAAAAGGCAAGAATGGGCAAGATAAGGCAAGAAAAGGAAAGAAAAAAGCAAGATAAGGCAAGATAATGCTAGAAAAGGCAAGAAAATGGAAAGATAAGGCAAGATAAGGACAAAAAATGCAAGAAAAGGCAAGGAAAAGCCAAAAAAATAAAGATAAGGAAAGAAAATTCAAGATAAGGGAAGAAAATGCAAGAAAAGGCGAGATATGGAAAGAAAAGTCAAGAAAATGCAAGAAAAGGTAAGATATGGAATGAAAAGTCAAAAAAAGTAAGAAAAGGCAAGATAAGGCAAGGAAAAGGCAGGAAAAGGCAAGGAAAAGGCAAGATAAGGAAAGAAAAGGCAAGAAAAGGCAAGATAAGGCAAGAACATGCAAGGAAAAAGCAAGGAAAATGCAAGATAAGGTAAGAAAATGAAAGATAAGGGCAAGATAAGGCAAGAAAAGGCAAGAAAAATCCAGAAAAGGTATGAAAGGGCATAAAAAGGCAAGGAAAAGGCAAGATAAGGCAAGAAAAGGGAAGAAAATTAAAGGAAAAGGCAAGATATGGAAAGAAAAGGCAAGAAAAGACAAGGAAATGGCAAGTAAATAAAAGGAAAAGGCAAGATATGGAAACAAAAGGCAACAAAAGGCAAGAAAAAGGCAAGATAAGGCAAGAAAATGCAAGGAAATGGCAAGAAAATGCAAGATAAGGAAAGAAAATTCATGATAAGGCAAGAAAATGCATGATAAGGTAAGAAAATGCAAGAAAGGGCAAGATAAGGCAAGAAAAGGCAAGAAAAATCCAGAAAAGGTAAGAAAAGGCATGAAAAGGCAAGGAAAAGGCAAGATAAGGCAAGATAAGGACAGAAAATGTAAGAAAAGGAAATGAAAAAGAAAGATAAGGCAAGATAAGGAAAGAAAATGCAAGATAAGGGAAGAAAAGGCAAGAAAAGGTGAGATATGGAAAGAAAAGTCAAGAAAATTTAAGAAAAGGCAAGAACATTCAAGATATGGAAAGAAAAGGCAAGATAAGGCTAGATAAGGTAAGAAAAGGCAAGGACAAGGCAAGAAAAGGCAAGAAAAGGCAAGATAAGGCAAGAAAAGGCAAGATAACGCAAGAAAATTCAAGAAAAGGCAAGAACATGCAAGGAAAATGGAAGAAAATGGAAGAAAAGGTAGGAAAATGCAAGAATATGCAAGAAAATGTAGGAAAATGTAGGAAAAGGCAAGAAAATGTAGGAAAAGGCAAGAAAATGTAGGAAAATGCAAGATAAGGCAAGAAAAGGCAAGAAAAAGACAAGATAAGGCAAGAAAAGGCAAAAAAGGGCAACAAAAGGAAAGAAAAGGCAAGATAAGGCAAGAAAAGACAAGGAAAAGGTAAGAAAAGGCAATAAAAGGAAAGATAAGGAAAGAAAAGGGAATAAAAGGCGAGATAAGGTAGAATAAGGCAAGAAAATGCAAGATAGGGAAAGGAAAAGCAAGATAAGGCAAGAAATGGTAAGATAAGGAAAGAAAAGGCATGAAAAGGCAAGAAAAGGCAAGGAAAAGGCAAGGAAAATGCAAGATATGGAAAGAAAAGGCAAGAAAAGAGAAGATAAGGCAAGAAAAGCCAAGGAAAAAGTAAGATAAGGCAAGATAAGGACCAAAAATGCAAGAAAAGGCAAGGAAAATGCAAAAAAAGGCAAGATAAGGAAAGAAAATGCAAGGTAAGGGAAGAAAAGGAAAGAAAAGCCGAGATATATAAAGAAAAGTTAAAAAAATGCAAGAAAAGGCACGAAAAGGTGAGATATGGAATGAAAAGTAAAAAAAAAGTAAGAAAAGGCAAGATAAGGCAAGGAAAATGCAAGATAAGGTAAGAAAAGGCAAGAAATTGCAAGGAAAAGGCAAGATAAGAAAAGAAAAGGCAAGAAAAGGCAATGTAAAGCAAGAAAAGCAAGAACATGCAAGGAAAAAGCAAGAAAAAGGCAAGAAAAGGCAAGAAAAGTCTTGAAAATGAAAGAAAAGACACGAAAAGGTAAAATATGGAATGAAAAGTAAAAAAAGGTAAGAAAAGGCAAGATAAGGCAAGGAAAATGCAAGATAAGGCAAGAAAAGGCAAGATAAGGCAAGAAATGGCAAGGAAAAGGCAAGAAATGGCAAGGAAAAGGCAAGATAAGAAAAGAAAAGGCAAGAAAAGGCAAGATAACGCAAGAAAAAGCAAGAAAAGGGAAGAATATGCAAGGAAAAAGCAAGGAAAAGGCAAGAAAAGGCAAGAAAAAGGCAAGATAAGGCAAGAAAATGGAAGGAAATGGCAAGAAAAGGCAAGATAAGGAAAGAAAATTCATGACAAGGCAAGAAAATGCAAGATAAGGTAAGAAAATGCAAGATAAGGGGAAGTTAAGGCAAGAAAAATCCAAAAAAGGTAAGAAAGGGCATGAAAAGGCAAGGAAAAGGCAAGATAAGGCAAGAAAAGGCAAGCAAATTAAAGGAAAAGGCAAGATATGGAAAGAAAAGGCAAGGAAAAGGCAAGAAAGGGCAAGGAAAAGGCAAGTAAATTAAAGGAAATGGTAAGATATGGAAAGAAAAGGCAAGAAAGGCAAGATAAGGCAAGAAAAAGGCAAGATAATGCAAGAAAATGCAAGGAAATTGCAAGAAAAGGCAAGATAAAGAAAGAAAATGCATGATAAGGCAAGAAAATGCAAGATAAGGTAAGAAAATGCAAGAAAGGGCAAGATAAGGCAAGAAAAATCCAGAAAAGGTAAGAAAAGGCATGAAAAGGCAAGGAAAAGGCAAGAGAAGGCAAGAAAAGGCAAGAAAAGGCAAGAAAAGAAAATAAAAGGCAAGAAAAGGAAAGATAAGGACAGAAAATGTAAGAAAAGACAATGAAAAAGCAAGAAAAGGCAAGATAAGGAAAGAAAATGCAAGATAAGGGAAGAAAAGGCAAGAGAAGGCGAGATAGGGAATCAAAAGTCAAGAAAAGGCAAGATATGGAAAGGAAAGTCAAGAAAAGGTAAGAAAAGCCAAGATAGAGTAAGAAAAGTCAAGAAAATGCAAGAAAAGAAAAGAAAAGGTATGATATGGAATGAAAAGTCAAAAAAAAAAAAAGAAAAGGCAAGATAAGGCAAGGAAAAGGCAAGAAAAGGCAAGAAAAGGCACGATAAGGAAAGAAAAGGCAAGAAAAGGCAAGATAAGGCAAGAAAAGGCAAGAAAAGGCAAGAACAGGTAAGGAAAAAGCAAGAAAAAGGCAAGAAAAGGCAAAAAAAAGGCAAGAAAATGCAAGATAAGGCAAGAAAAGGCACAGAAAAGGCAAGAAAAGGGAAGAAAAGGCAAGAAAAGGATAGAAAAGGCAAAAAAAGGCAAGGAAAAGGAAAGTAAAGGCAAGGAAAAGGCAAAATATGGAAAGAAAAGGCAAGAAAGGCAAGGAAAAAGCATGATAAGGCATGATAAGGCAAGAAAAGGCAGGAAATGGCAAGGAAAGGTAAGATAAGGAAAGAAAATGCAAGATAAGGTAAGATATGTTAAGAAAAGGCAAGATAAGGCAAGAAAATGCAAGAAAAGGCAAGATAAGGGAAGAAAAAGCAAGAAAAATTAAGAAAAGATAAGAAAAGGCTAGAAAAGGCAAGGAAAGGGCAAGATAAGGCAAGAAAAAGCAAGAAAATATAATAAAAGGCAAGATAAGGCAAGATAAGGACACAAAAGGTAAGAAGAGGCAAGGAAAATGCAAGAAATGGCTAGATAAGGAAAGAAAATGCAAGATAAGGGAAGAAAAGGTAAGATAAGGCAAGAAATGGCAAGATAAGGCAAGAAAAAGCAAGGAAAAGGCAAGATATGGAATGAAAAAGTAAGAAAAGGAAAGGAAAAGGGAAGAAAAGGCAAGGAAAAGGCAATAAAAGGCAAGGAAAATCCAAGAAATGGAAGGAAAAAGTAAGAAAAGGCAAGGAAAAGGGAAGAAAAGGCAAGATAAGGAAAGGAAAAGGAAAGATAAGGAAAGAAAAGGCAGTAAAGGGTAAGATAACGCAAGATAAGGCAAGAAAAGTCAAGTTAAGGCAGGAAAAAGGCAAGAAAAGGCAAGGAAAAGGTAAGTAAATTAAAGGAAAAGGCAAGATATGGAAAGAAAAAGGCAAGAAAGGCAAGATAAGGAAAGATAAGGCCAGAAAAAGGCAAGATAAGGTAAGAAAATGTAAGGAAATGGCAAGAAAAGGCAAGATAAGGAAAGAAAATGCATGATAAGGCAAGAAAATGCAACATAAGGTAAGAAAATAAAAGATAAGGGCAAGATAAGGCAAAAAAAGGCTAGAAGAATCCAGAAAAGGTAAGAAAGGGCATGAAAAGGCAAGTAAAGGCAAGATATGGCAAGAAAAGGAAAGATAAGGCAAGAAAAGGAAAGAAAATTAAAGGAAAAGGCAAGATATGGAAAGAAAAGGCAAGAAAGGCAAGATAAGGCAAGAAAAGGCAAGAAAAGGCAAGTTAAGGCACGAAAAGGAAAGAAAATTAAAGGAAAAGGCAAGATATGGAAAGAAAAGGCAAGAAAGGCAAGATAAGGCAAGAAAAGGCAAGAAAAAGGCAAGATAAGGCAAGAAAATGCAAGGAAATGGCAAGAAAATGCAAGATAAGGAAAGAAAATGCATGATAAGGCAAGAAAATGCAAGATAACGTAAGAAAATGCAAGAAAGGGCAAGATAAGGCATGAAAAGGCAAGAAAAATCCAGAAAAGGTAAGAAAAGGCATGAAAAGGCAAGGAAAAGGCAAGATAAGGCAAGAAAAGGAAAGAAAAGACAATAAAAGGCAGGAAAAGGAAAGATAAGGCAAGAAAAGGAAAGAAAAGACAATGAAAGGCAGGAAAAGGAAAGATAAGGATAGAAAATGTATGAAAAGGCAATGAAAAAGCAAGAAAAGGCAAGATCAGGAAAGAAAATGCAAGATAAGGGAAGAAAAGGCAAGAAAAGGCAAGATATGGAAAGAAAAGTCAAGAAAATTTAAGAAAAGGCAAGAACATGCAAGATATGGAAAGAAAAGGCAAGAAAAGGCAAGATAAGGCAAGAAAAGGCAAGGACAAGGCAAGAAAATTCAAGAAAAGGTAGGAAAAGGCAAGAAAAGGAAAGAAAATGCAAGAAAAGGTAAGAACATGCAAGGAACAGGCTAGAAAAAGGTAAGAAAAGGCAAGAAAAGACAAGAAAATGCAGGAAAATGCAAGAAAAGGCAAGAAAAAGGCAAAATAAGGCAAGAAAAGGAAAAAAAGGCAACAAAAGGAAAGAAAAGGCAAGATAAGGCAAGAAAAGGCAAGGAAAAGGTAAGAAAAGGCAATAAAAGGAAAGATAAGGAAAGAAAAGGGAATAAAAGGTGAGATAAGGCAGAATAAGGCAAGAAAATGCAAGATGGGGAAAGGAAAAGCAAGATAAGGCAAGAAATTGTAAGATAAGGAAAGAAAAGGCAAGAAAATGCAAGAAAAGGCAAGGAAAAGGCAAGAAAAGGCAAGGAAAATGCAAAATATGGAAAGAAAAGGCAAGTAAAGAGAAGATAAGGCAAGAAAAGGCAAGGAAAAAGCAAGATAAGGCAAGATAATGAAAGAAAAGTCTAGGAAATGGCAAGGAAAGGAAATAAAAGGCAAGATAAGGACAGAAAATGCAAGAAAAGGCAAGGAAAAAGCAAAAAAAGGCAAGATAAGGATAGAAAATGCAAAAAAGGAAAGAAAAGGCGAGATATTGAAAGAAAAGTCAAGAAAATGCAAGAAAAGGCACGAAAAGGTAAGATATGGAATGAAAAGTAAAAAAAGGTAAGAAAAGGCAAGATAAAACAAGGAAAATGCAAGATAAGGTAAGAAAAGGCAAGAAATGGCAAGGAAAAGGCAAGATAAGGAAACAAAAGGCAAGAAAAGGTAAGATAACGCAAGAAAAAGCAAGAAAAGGTAAGAACATGCAAGGAAAAAGCAAGAAAAATGCAAGAAAAGGCAAGAAAAGTCAAGAAAATGCAAGAAAAGGCACGAAAAGGAAAGATATGGAATGAAAAGTAAAAAAAAAGGTAAGAAAAGGCAAGATAAGGGAAGGAAAATGAAAGATAAGGTAAGAAAAGGCAAGAAATAGCAAGGAAAAGGCAAGAAAAGGCAAGATAACGCAAGAAAAAGCAAGAAAAGGCAAGAACATGCAAGAAAAAAGCAAGAAAAGGCAAGAAAAAGGCAAGATAAGGCACGAAAATGCAAGGAAATGGCAAGAAAAGGCAAGATAAGGAAAGAAAATGCATGATAAGGCAAGAAAATGCAAGATGAGGTAAGAAAATGCAAGAGAAGGGCAAGATAGGGCAAGAAAAATCCAGAAAAGGTAAGAAAGGGCATGAAAAGGCAAGGAAAAGGCAAGATAAGGCAAGAAAAGGCAAGCAAATTAAAGGAAAAGGCAAGATATGGAAAGAAAAGGCAAGGAAAGGCAAGGAAAAGGCAAGAAAGGGTAAGGAAAAGGCAAGTAAATTAAAAGAAAATGCAAGATATTGAAAGAAAATGCAAGGAAATGGCAAGAAAAGGCAAGATATGGAAAGAAAATGCATGATAAGGCAAGAAAATGCAAGATAAGGTAAGAAAATGAAAGAAACGACAAGATAAGGCAAGAAAAGGCAAGAAAAATCCAGAAAAGGTAAGAAAAGGCATGAAAAGGCAAGGAAAATGCAAGATAAGGCAAGATAAGGCAAGAAAAAGAAAGAAAAGATAATAAAAGGCAAGAAAAGGAAAGATAAGGACAGAAAATGTAAGAAAAGGGAAGAAAAGGCAAGAAAAGGCGAGATATGGAAAGAAAAGTCAAGAAAATTTAAGAAAAAGCAAGAACATGCAAGATATGGAAAGAAAAGGCAAGATAAGGCAAGAAAAGGCAAGGACAAGGCAAGAAAAGGCAAGAAAAGGCAAGATAAGGCAAGAAAAGGCTAGATAACGCAAGAAAATTCAAGAAAAGGCAAGAACATGAAAGGAAAAGGCAAGAAAATGCAAGAAAAGGTAGGAAAAGGCAAGAAAAGCCAAGATAACACAAGAAAATGAAAGAAAAGGCTAAAACATAATAGGAAAAGGCTAGAAAAAGGTAAGAAAAGGCAAGAAAGGCAAGAAAATGCAGGAAAATGCAAGATAACGCAAGAAATGGCAAGAAAAAGGTAAGATAAGGTAAGAAAAGGCAAAAAAAGGCAACAAAAGGAAAGAAAAGGCAAGATAAGGCAAGAAAAGGCAAGGAAAAGGTAAGAAAATGCAATAAAAGGAAAGATAAGGTAAGAAAAGGGAATAAGAGGTGAGAAAAGGCAAAATAAGGCAAGAAAATGCAAGATAGGGAAAGGAAAAGCAAGATAAGGCAAGAAATGGCAAGATAAGGAAAGAAAAGGCAAGAAAAGACAAGGGAAAAGGCAAGAAAATGCAAGGAAAATAAAAGATATGGAAAGAAAAGGCAAGAAAGGAGAAGATAAGGCAAGAAAAGGCAAGGAAAAAGCAAAATAAGGCAAGATAATGCAAGAAAAGTCTAGGAAATGGAAAGAAAAGGAAATAAAAGGCAAGTTATGGAAAGAAAATGCAAGAAAAGGCAAGGAAAATGCAAAAAAAGGCAAGATAAGGAAAGAAAATGCAAGATAAGGGAAGAAAATTAAAGAAAAGGTGAGATATGGAAAGAAAAGTCAAGAAAATGCAAGAAAAGGCACGAAAAGGTAAGATATGGAATGAAAAGTAAAAAAAAGGTAAGCAAAGGCAAGACAAGGCAAGGAAAATGCAAGATAAGGTAAGAAAAGGCAAGAAATGGCAAGGAAAAGGCAAGATAAGGAAAGAAAAGGCAAGAAAACGAAAGAAAAAGCAAAAAAAGGCAAGAACATGCAAAAAAAAGCACGAAAAAGGCAAGAAAAGGCAAGAAAATGCAAGAAAATGCAAGATAAGGCATGAAAATGCAAGGAAAAGGCAAGATATGGAAAGAAAAGGCCAGATAAGGGAAGAAAAGGCAAGAAAAGGCAAGATAAGGAAAGAAAAAGCAAGATAAGGGAAGAAAAGGCAAGATAAGGCAAGAAAAGGCAAGGAAAATGTAAGAAAAGGAAATATAAAGCAAGATAAGGCAAGAAAAGGCAAGGAAAGAAAAGAAAAGGCAAGGAATTGGCAAGATAAGGAAAGAAAAGGCAAAATCAAGCAAGAAAAGTCAAGATAAGGCAAGATAAGACAAGATAATGCAAGAAAAAGAAAAAAAGGCAACAAAAGGAAAGAAAAGGAAAGAAATGGCAAGATAAGGCAAGATAAGGAAAGAAATGGCAAGATAAGACAAGATCAGGCAAGAAAAGGCACGGAAAAGGTAAGATAAGGAAAGAAAAGGCAATAAAAGGCAAGATAAGGAAAGAAAAGGGAAAAAATGCAAGATATGGAAAGAAAAGGCAAGACAAGGCAAGAAATGGCAAGATAAGGTAAGATAAGGAAAGAAAAGGCAAGGAAAGGCAAGGAAAATTCAAGAAAATCAAGAAAAAGGCAAGATATGGAAAGAAAAGGCAAGATAAGGCAAGGAAAAGGCAAGATGAGGCAACATAATGCAAGGGAAAGCAAGGAATGGCAAGGAAAGGCAGTAAAAAGCAAAATAAGGTAAGAAAAGGATAGTAAATGCAAGAAAAGGCAAACGAAAGGCAAACGAAAGGCAAAAAAGGCAAGATAAGGAAAGAAAATGAAAGATAATAGATGAAAAGGGAAGAAAAGGCGAGATATGGAAAGAAAAGTCAAGAAAAGGGAAGAAAAGGTAAGATATGGAAAGAAAATTCAAAAAAACGTAAGAAAAGGTAATATAGGGCAAGGAAAAGGCAAGAAAAGGAAAGGTACGAAAAAAAAAAGTTTAGAAAAGCCAAGGAAAAGGCAAGTAAAGGTAAGGAAAAGGCAAGATACGAAAAGAAGAGGCAAGAAAGGCAAGATAAGGCAAGGAAAAGGCGAGATAAGGCAAGATAAGAAAAGAAAAGGGAAAGAAATGGCAAGGAAAGGCAAGATAAGGAAAGAAAATGCAAGATAAGGCAAGAAATAGCAAGATAAGGTAAGAATAGGGAAGATAAGGAAGAAAATGCAAGAAAAGGCAAGATAAGGTAAGAAAAGGCAAGAAAAAAAAAAGAAAAGGTAAGAAAAGGCAAGAAAAGGCGAGGAAAAGGAAAGAAAAGGAAAGAAAAGTTTATAAAAGGCAATAAAAGGCTAGATAAGGACAAAAAATGCAAACAAAGGCAAGGAAATGGCAAGAAAAGACAAGATAAGGGAAGAAAAAAAGATAAGGGACGAAAAGGCAAGAAAAGGCGAGATATGGAAAGAAAAGTCTAAAAAATGCAAGAAAAGGCAAGAACATGCAAGATATGGAAAGAAAAGGCAAGAAAAGGTAAGAAAAGGTAAGAAAAGGCAAGATAACACAAGAAAATGCAAGAAAATGCAAGAACATGCAAGGAAAAGGCAAGAAAAGGCAAGAAAGGGCAAGAAAAGGCAAGGAAAAGGTAGGATAAGGAAAGAAAAGGCAAGGAAAAGGCAAGATAAGGAAAGAAAAGGCAAGGAAAAGGTAAGAAAAGGCAAGATAAGCTAAGAAAAGGCAAAAAAAGGAAAGAAAAGGCAAGGAAATGGCAAGATAAGGAAAGAAAAGGCAAGAAAAGTCATGATAACGCAAGAAAAGGAAAGATAAGGCAAGAAAAGGCAAGGAAAAGGCAAGAAAAGACACGAAAAGGCAAGTTAAGGCAAGAGAAAGCAAAAATAAGCAATAAAAGGAAAGAAAAGGCAAGAAAAGGCAAGATATGGTAAGAAAAGGCAAAAAAGGCAAGATAACGCAAGATAATGCAAGAAAAGGCAAGGAAAAGGAAAGAACAGGCAAGGAAAACGTAAGATAAGGAAAGAAAAAGCAATAAAAGGCAAGATAAGGAAAGAAAAGGGAAAAAAGGTAAGATAAGGCAGGATAAGGCAAGAAAAGGTAAGAAAAGGAAAGAAAAGGCAAGATAAGCCAAGAAATGGCAAGATAATGTAAGAAAATGCAAGAAAAGGCAATTGCAAAAGGCAAGGAAAAGGGAAGATATGGAAAGAAAATTTAAGAAAAGGCAAGAAGTGGGAACGAAAAGGCAAGATAAGGAAAAAAGGCAATAAAAGGTAAGATGAGGCAAAAAAATGCAAGATAAGGCAAGAAAAGGCAAGATAAGGAAAGAAAAGTCAAGAAAAGTGACAAAAGGCAAGGAAAAGGCAAGATAATGAAAGAAATGGAAAAATAAGAGAAGAAAAGGCAAGATAATGCAAGGAAAGGCAAGAAAAAGGTAAGATAAGGTAAGATAAAGCAAAATTAGGCAAGAAAAGGAAAGAAAAGGCAAGATAATGTCAAGATAAGGCAAGAACAGTAAAGATAAGGCAAGAAAAGGCAAGATAAGGCAAGATATGGAAAGAAAAGTCAAGAAAGGTCAAGATAATGCAAGGAAAAGGCAAGAAATGAAAAGATAATGCAAGATAAGGTAAGATAAGGAAAGAAAAGGCAAGGAAAAGGCAAGAAAAGGCAAGATATGGAATGAAAAGCTAAGAAAATGCAAGATATGAAAAAAAAGACAAGAAAGGGCAAGAAAATATAAGATAAGGCAAGATAAGGCAAGGAAAAGTCTAGATATGGTAAGAAAAGGCAAGAAAATACAAGATAAGGTAAGAAAATGCGAGAAAAAGCAAGAAAATGCAAGGAAAAGGGAAAAAAGGCAAGAAAAAGGAAAGATAAGGAAAGACAAGGGAATAAAAGGCAAGATAAGGCAAGAAAAGGAAACAGAAGGCAAGCAATGGCAAGGAAAAGACATGATAAGGAAAAAAATGCCAAGATAAGGCAAGAAAAGGCAACATAAGGCAAGAAAGGGCAAGAAAAGGAAAGGAAAAGTTAAGATATGAAAAGAAAAGGCAAGAAAGGCAAGATAAGGCTACTAAAGGCAAGGAAAAGGAAAGATAAGGCAAGGAAATGGCAAGAAAAGGTAAGATAAGGAAAGAGAATGCAAGATAAGGATAAGGTAAGAAATTGCAAGATAAAGAAGAAAATGCAAGAAAGGGCAAGATGCGGCAAGAAAAGTCATGATAACGCAAGAAAAGGCAAGGAAAAGGTAAGAAAAGGAAAGTAAAGGCAAGGAAAAGGTAAGAAAAGGCAAGATAAGGCAAGAAAAGGCAAGAAAAGGAAAGAAAAGGCAAGGAAATGGCAAGATAAGGAAAGAAAAAGCAAGTTAAGGCAAGAAAAGTCATGATAACGCAAGAAAGGGCAAGATAAGGAAAGAAAATGCAGGATAAGGATAAGGTAAGAAATTGCAAGATAAGGAAGAAAATGCAAGAAAGGGCAAGATGCGGCAAGAAAAGTCAAGAAAAGGTAGGAAAAGGAAAGAAAAGGCAAGGAAAAAGCAAAATAAGGCAAGAAAATGAAAGAAAATATAATAAAAGGCAAGATAAGGAAAGATAAGGACAGAAAATGCCAGAAAAGGCAAGGAAAAAGTAAGAAAAGGCAAGATAAGGCAAGAAAAGGTAAGTTAAGGGAAGAAAATGCAAGATAAGGCAAGAACAAGCAAGATATATAACAAAAAGGCAAGAAAATGCAAGGTAAGGCAATAAAAGGCAAGGAAAAGGCAAGATAAGGAAAGAAAAGGCAAGAAAAGGAAAGGAAAGGGAAAGTAAGGCAAGAAAAGTCAAGAAAAGGCAAGATAACGCAAGAAAATGCAGGAAAAGGTAAGAACATGCAAGGAAAATGCAAGAAAAAGGCAAGAAAAAATAGGAAAATGCAAGAAAAGGCAAGATAACACAAGAAAATACAAGAAAATGCAAGAAAATGCAAGAAAATGCAAGAAAATCCAAGAACATGCAAGGAAAAGGCTAGAAAAATTTAAGAAAAGGCAAGAAAATGTAGGAAAATGCAAGAAAATGCAAGATAAGGCAAGAAAAGGCAAGGAAAATGCAAGATAAGGAAAGAAAAGGTAAGATAAGGGAAGAAAAGGAAAGCGAAGGCAAGAAAAGGCAAGGAAAAGGTAAGAAAAGACAATATAAGGCAAGATAAGAAAAGGCAAGGAAATGGCAAGATAAGGAAAGAAAAGGAAAGTTAAGGAAAGAAAAGGCAAGAAAAGGCAAGATAAGGCAAGAAAAGGAAAGATAAAGCAAGAAAAGGCCAGGAAAAGGCACGAAAGGGAAAGATAAGGGAAGAAAAGGCAAAAAAAGGCAACATAAGGAAAGAAAAGGCAAGAAAAGGCAAGATAAGGAAAGAAAAGGCAAGATAAGGCAAGAAAATGCAAGGAAAAGGCAAGAAAATGCAAGGAAAAGGTAAGAAAAGGAATGAAAAGGTAAGAAAAGGCAATTAAAGGCAAGAAAAGGCGAGATGTGGAAAGAAAAGTCAAGAAAAGTAAGAAAAGGAAAGATAAGGCAAAGAAAAGGAAAGATAAGGCAAGAAAAAGCAAGAAAACGCATAGAAAAGGCAAGATAAGGAAAGAAAAGGCAAGAAAAGACAATAAAAGGCAATAAAAGATAAGATAAGGCAAGATAAGGACAGAAAAGGTAAGAAAAGGCAAGGAAAAGGTAAGATATGGAAAGAAAAGTCAAGAAAAGGTAAGAAAATGCAGGATAAGGCAAGGAAAAGGCATGAAAAGGTAAGATAATGCAAGTAAAGGTAAGGAAAAGGCAAGATAAGAAAAGAAAAGGTAAGATAAGGCAAGATAATGACATAAAAGGTAAGAAAAGGCAAGAAAAGGCAAGATATGGAAAGAAAAGTCAAGAAAAGGTAAGAAAAGGCAGGATAAGGCAAGGAAAAGGCAAGAAAAGGTAAGATAATGCAAGTAAAGGCAAGGATAAGGAAAGATAAGGCAAGAAAATTTTTAGAAAATGCAAGATAAGGTAAGAAAAAGGCAAGATAAGGCAAGAAAAGGCATGAAAAAGGCAAGGAAATGCTAAGAAATGGATTTAAAGCAAGAAAAGGCAAGGAAAAGGGAAGAAAAGGTAAGATAAGGAAAGGAAAAGGTAAGATAAGGAATGAAAAGGTAAGATAACGCAAGATAAGGCAAGAAAAGTCAAGTTAAGGCAGGAAAAGGAAAGATAAGGCAAGAAAAGGAAAGATGAGGCAAAAAAAAGGCAAGAAAAGGCATGGAAAAGGAAAGTTAAGGAAAGAAAAAGTCAAGATATGGAAAGAAAAGGCAAGAAAGGCAAGAAAAGGCAAGGAAAAAGCAAGATAAGGCAAGAAAAGGCAAGGAAATGGCAAGATAAGGAATGAAAATGCAAGATAAGGCAAGAAAAGGCAAGATAAGGTAAGCAAATGCAAGATAAGGAAGAAAATGGAAGAAAGAACAAGATAAGGCAAGAAAAGGTAAGAAAAATTAAGAAAAGGGAAGAAAAGGCAAGGAAACGGCAAGAAAAGGAAAGAAAATAAAAGGCAAGATAAGGAAAGATAAGGACAAAAAATGCAAGAAAAGGCAAGGAAAAAGCAAGAAAATTCAAGACAAGAAAGAAAATGTTAGATAAGCGAAGAAAAGTCAAGAAATAACGAGTTATGGAAAGAAAAGTCAAGGAAATGCAAGACAAGGCAAGAACATGCAAGGTATTGAAAGAAAAGGCAAGAAAAGGCAAGATAAGGAAGGTAAGGCAAGATAAGGCAAGAAAAGGCAAGGAAAAGGCAAGATAAGGAAAGAAAAGGCAATAAAAGGAAAGAAAAGGCAAGATAAGGCAAGAAAAGTCAAGAAAAGGCAAGATATTGCAAGAAAATGCAAGAAAAGGCAAGAACATACAAGGAAAAGGCAAGAAAAAGGTAAGAAAAGGCAAGAAAAAATAGGAAAATAGAAGAAAATACAGAAAAATGCAAGAAAATGAAGATAAGGCAAGAAAAGGCAAGGAAGTGGCAAGATAAGAAAAGAAAAGGTAAGATTAGGGAAGAAAAGGCAAGATAAGGCAAGAAAAGGCAAGGAAAAGGTAAGAAAAGGCAATATAATGCACGATAAGGCAAGAAAAGGCAAGGAAAGGAAAGAAAAGGCAAGGAAATGGCAAGATAAGGAAAGAAAAGGCAAGTAAAGGCAAGAAAAGGAAAGATAAGGCAAGAAAAGTCAGGATAAAGCAAGATAAGGCAAGATAAGGCAAGAAAAGGAAAGATAAGGCAAGGAAAAGGCAACAAAAGAAAAGAAAAGGCAAGATAAGGCAAGATAATGCAGGAAAAGGCAACAAAAGGCAAAGAAAAGGTAAAATAAGGAATGAAAAGGTTATAGAAGGCGAGATAAGGCAGGATAAGGCAAGAAAAGGCAAGATATGGAAAGAAAAGGCAAGAAAGGGCAAGCAAAGGCAAGAAAGGGCAAGAAAGGGCAAGATATGGAAAGAAAATGCAAGAAAGGACAAGCTAAGGCGAGAAAAGGCAAGGAAAAAGCAAGATAAGGCTAAATAATGAAAGAAAAGGAAAGAAAATGGCAAGATATGGTAAGATAAGGATAGAAAATGCAAGAAAAGGCAAGGAAGAGGCAAAAAAAATAAAGATAAGGAAATAAAATGCAAGAAAAGGCGAGATATGGAAAGAAAAGTCAAGAAAATGCAAGAAAAGCTAAGATATAGAATGAAAAGTCAAAAAAATAAGAAAAGGCAAGATAAGGCATGAAAAAGGCAAGAAAAGGCATGAAAAGGCAAGGAAAAAGCAAGATAAGGGAAGAAAAGGAAACATAAGGCAAAAAAAGGCAAGGAAAAGGCAAGTAAAGGCAAGGAAAAGGCAAAATGTGGAAAGAAAAGGCAAGAAAGGCAAGATAAGGCAAGAAAAGGCAAGGAAAAGGCATGATATGGCTTGATATGGCAAGAAAAGGCAAGGAAAAGCAAGATAAGGAAAGAAAATGCAAAATAAGGAAAGATAAGTTAAGAAAAGGATAAATAAGGCAAGAAAAGGCAAGATAAGGCAAGAAAAGGCAAGAAAAATTAAGAAAATGTAAGAAAAGGCAAGGAAAAGGCAAGATAAGGCAAGAAAAGGCAAGAAAATATAATAAAAGGTAAGATAGGGCAAGATAAGGACAGAAAAGGTAAGAAGAGGCAAGGAAAAGGCAAGAAATGGCTAGAGAAGGAAAGAAAATACAAGATAAGGCGACATAGGGATAGAAAAGTCAAGAAAAGGCAAGATATGGAAAGAAAAGTCAAGAAAAGGTGAGACAAGGCAAGATAAGGCAAAGAAAAGGCAAGATAATGCAAGTAAAGGCAATGAAAAGGCAAGATAAGGAAATAAAAGGCAAGATAAGGCAAGAAAGGGCAAGAAAATGCAAGATAAGTTAAGATAAGGCAAGAAAAGGAAAGGAAAATGTAATAAAAGGTAATTAAAAGCCAATAAATGGAAGGAAAAAGTAAGAAAAGGAAAGATAAGGCAAAAAAAAGGCAAGAAAAGGCAAGGAAAAGGTAAGTAAAGGCAAGGAAAAGGCAAAATATGGAAAGAAAAGGCGAGAAAGGCAAGATAAGGCAAGAAAAGGCAAGCAAAAGGCATGATAAGGCTTGATATGGCAAGAAAAGGCAAGGAAAGGCAAGATAAGGAAAGAAAATGCAAGATAAGGAAAGATAAGTTAAGAAAGGCAAGATAAGGCAAGAAAATGCAAGATAAGGCAAGAAAAGGCAAGAAAAATTAAGAAAATGTAAGAAAAGGCAAGGAAAAGGCAAGATAAGGCAAGAAAAGGCAAGAAAATATAATAAAAGGTAAGATAGGGCAAGATGAGGACAGAAAAGGTAAGAAGAGGTAAGGAAAAGGCAAGAAATGGCTAGAGAAGGAAAGAAAATGCAAGATAAGGCGAGATAGGGAAAGAAAAGGTGAGAAAAGGCAAGATATGGAAAGAAAAGTCAAGAAAACGTGAGAAAAGGCAAGATAAGGCAAGGAAAAGGCAAGATAATGCAAGTAAAGGCAAGGAAAAGGCAAGATAAGGAAAGAAAAGGCAAGATAAGGCTAGAAAGGGCAAGAAAATGCAAGATAAGTTAAGATAAGGCAAGATAAGGCAAGATAAGGCAAGGAAAATGCAATAAAAGGTAAGGAAAAGCCAAGAAATGGAAGGAAAAAGTAAGAAAATGAAAGATAAGGCAAAAAAAAGGCAAGAAAAGGCAAGGAAAAGGCAAGTAAAGTAAAGGAAAAGGTAAGATATGGAAAGAAAAGGCAAGAAAGGCAAGCTAAGGCAAGATAAGGCAAGGAAAAAGAAAGATAAGGAAAGAAAATTCATGATAAGGCAAGAAAAAGCAAGATAAGGTAAGAAAATGCAAGATAAGGAAGACAATACAAGAAAGGGCAAGATAAGGCAAGAAAAATCCAGAAAAGGTAAAAGAAGGTATGAAAAGGCAAGGAAAAGGCAAGATAAGGCAAGAAAAGGAAAGAAAAGATAATAAAAGGCAAGATAAGGACAGAAAAAGTAAAAAAAGGCAAGGAAAAAGAAAGAAAAGGCAAAATAAGGAAAGAAAATGCAAGATAAGGGAAGAAAAGGCAAGAAAAGGCGAGATATGGAAAGAAAAGTCAAGAAAATGCAAGAAAAGGCAAGAACATGCAAGATATGGAAAGAAAAGGCAAGCAGAAGGCAAGAAAAGGCAAGAAAAGGCAAGCAAAAGGCAAGAAAAGGCAATATAAGGCAAGAAAAGGTAGGAAAAGGCAAGGAAAAGAAAGATAACGCAAGAAAATGCAAGAAACGGCAAGAACATGAAAGGAAATGGCTAGAAAAAGGTAAGAAAAGGCAAGAAAATGTAAGAAAATGCACAAAAATGCACAAAAATGTAAGAAAAGGCAAGGAAAAGGCAAGATAAGGAAAGAAAAGGTAAGATAAGGGAAGAAAAGGCAAGATAAGGCAAGAAAAGGCAAGGAAAAGGTAAGAAAAGGCAGTATAAGGAAGGAAAAGGCAAGAAAAGGCAAGAAAAGGCAAGGAAAAGGCAAGAAAAGGCAAGGAAAAGGCAAGAAAAGGAAAGAAAAGGCAAGGAAAATGTAAGAAAAGGCAAGGAAAAGGCAAGAAAAGGCAAGGAAAAGGTAAGATAAGGAAAGAAAAGGCAAAAAAGGTGAGGTAAGGCAGGATAGGGAAAGGAAAGGCAATATAAGGTAAGAAATGGCAAGATAAGGAAAGAAAAGGCAAGAAAAGGCAAGAAAAGGCAAGGAATAAGAAAGAAAAGGCAAGGAAAAGGCAAGATATGGAAAGAAAAGGCAAGAAAAGAAAAGATAAGGCAAGGCAAGTCTAGGAAATGGAAAGGAAAGGCAATAAAAGGCAAGATAAGGACAAAAAATGCAAGAAAAGGCAAAAAAAGGCAAGATAAGGAAAGAAAATGCAAGATAAGATAAGAAAAGGTAAGAAAAGGCGAGATATGGAAAGAAAAGTCAAGAAAATGCAAGATAGGGCAAGAAAAGGTAAGATATGGAATGATAAGTCAAAAAAAGGTAAGAAAAGGCAAGGAAAATGCAAGATAAGGTAAGAAAAGGCAAGAAATGGCAAGGAAAAGGCAAGATAAGGAAAGAAAAGGCAAGATAAGGTAAGATAAGGCAAGATAAGATAAGGCAAGAAAAGGAAAGAAAAGGTATGAAAATGCAAGATATGGAAAGAAAAGTCAAGAAAAGGTAAGATAAGGCAAGGAAAAGGCAAGATAAGGCAAGCTAAGATAGGAAAAGTCAAGAAAAGGCGAGGAAAAGGCACGATAAGGAAAGAACATGCAAGATAAGGCAAGAAAATGCAAGATAAGGAATGAAAAGTCAAGAAAAGGCAAGATAAGCCAAGAAAAAGTCAAGAATAGGCAAGCTAAGGCAAAAAAAGGCAAGAAAAAGGTAAGATAAGGCTAGCAAAGGCAAGATGAGGCAAAAAATGCAAGATAAGGCAAGAATAGGCAAGGAGAAGGCAAGATAAGGAAAGAAAAGGCTTGATAAAGCTAAAAAAGGCAAGGAAAAGGCAAGATAAGGAAAGAAAAGTAAAAAAAAGTGAGAAATGGCAAGGAAAAGGAAAGATAAGGAAAGAAATGGTAAAATA
The DNA here is from genome assembly GCA_963995505.1 of Hypericum androsaemum. Taxonomy (NCBI): domain Eukaryota; kingdom Viridiplantae; phylum Streptophyta; class Magnoliopsida; order Malpighiales; family Hypericaceae; genus Hypericum; species Hypericum androsaemum. The sequence continues at coordinate 9,773,444 of OZ023188.1, forward strand.
AGGGAAGAAAAGGCAAGCAAAAGGTAAGATAAGGCAAGATAAGGCAAGAAAAGGAAAGAAAAGGCAAGATAATGGTAAGATAAGGAAAGGAAACGCAAGAAAAGGCAAGATATGGCAAGGAAAAGGCAAGAAAATGATAGATAAGGTAAGATAAGGTAAAAAAAGGAAAGAAAAGGAAAGGAAAAGACAAGAAAAGGCAAGATATGAAAAGAAAAGTCAAGAAATGGCAAGAAAATGCAAGATATGGAAAGAAAAGTCTAGAAAAGGCAAGATAAGGCAAGGAAAAGGAAAGATTAGGCAAGAAAAGGCAAGATAAGGAATGAAAAGGAAAGATAAGGCAAGAAAAGGTAAGGTAAGGCAAGATAAGGCAAGAACGGGCAAGAAAAGCTAGAAAATTCAAGGAATGGCTAAAAATGGCAAGATAAGGAAATAAAAGGGAATAAAAGGCAAGAAAAGGAAAGAATAGGCAAGATAAGGCAAGAAAAGGCCAGAAAATGCAAGAAAAAGTAAGATAAGGCATGAAAAGGCAAGATAAGGAAAGAAATGGCATGATAAGGCAAGAAAAGACAAGGAAAAGGCAAGATAAGGAAGAAAAGGCAAGAAAAGGCAAGGAAAAGGTAAGATAAGGAAAGAAAAGGCAAGATAAGGGAAGAAGCAAGACAAGGAAAGAAAAGGAATGATAAGGTAAGAAAAGGCAAGGAAAAGGCAAGAAAAGGCAATATAAGGCAAGATAAGGAAAGGAAAGGAAAGAAAAGGCATGGAAATGGCAAGATATGGAATGTGAAGGCAAGAAAAGGAAAGATAAGGCAAGAAAAGGCAAGAAAAAGGCAAGAAAAGGAACAAAAATGCAAGATAAGGTAAGAAAAGGCAAGATAAGGAATAAAACACAAGAACAAGCAAGATAAGGCAAAAAAATCTAGAAAAGCTAAGAAAAGGCAAGAAAAAGCAAGGAAATGGCAAGATAAGGCAAGAAAGGGCAAGAAAAGACAATAAAAGGCAATAATAGGGAAGATAAGGCAAGATCAGGACAGAAAAGGCAAGAAAAGGCAAGGAAAAGGCAAGAAAAGGAAAGAAAATGCAAGATAAGGGAAGAAAAGGCCAGAAAAGGCGAGATATGGAAAGAAAAGTCGAGAAAAGGCAAGATATGGAAAGAAAAGTCAAGAAAAGGTAAGATAAGGCAAGGAAAAGGAAAGGAAAAGGCAAGATAAGGTAAGAAAAGGCAAGAAAAGGAAAGATAAAGTAAAAAAATGTAAGATAAGGCAAGAAAAGGCAAGGAGAAGGCAAGAAAAGGAAAAAAAGTCAAGATAAGGCAAGAAAAGACAAGGAAAAGGCCGGATAAGGTAAGAAAAGTAAAGAAAAGAGAGAAAAGGCAAGGAAAATGCAAGATATGGTAAGAAATGGTAAAATAAGGGAAGAAAAGGCAAGATAATGCAAGAAAAGGCAAGAAAAAGGTAAGATAAGGAAAAAAAGGCAAGAAAGGGAAAGAAAAATGCAAGAAAGGTAAAGAAAAGGCAAGATAATGCCATGATAAGGAAAGAAAAGGCAAGATAAGGCAAGAAAAGTCAAGATAAGGTAAGTTAAGGCAAGAAAAGACAAGATATGGAAATAAAAGTCTAGAAAAGTCAAGATAATGCATGGAAAAGGAAAGATAAGGCAAGATAAGGTAAGAAAAGGAAAGAAAAGGCAAGGAAAAGGCAAGAAAAGGCAAGATATGGAAAGAAAAGTCAAGAAAAGACAAGAAAAGGTAAGATATGGAAAGAAAAGTCAAGAAAAGGCAAGATAAAGGCAAGGAAAATGAAAGAAAAGGCAAGAAAAGGCAAGGAAAAGGAAAAATAAGGAAACAAAAGGCAAGATAAGGCAAGAAAAAGTAAGAAATGCAAGAAAAAGGCAAAAAGGCAAGGAAAAGTAAGAAATGCAAGGAAAAGGATAAAAAGGCAAGATCAGGCAAGAAAAGGAAAGATAAGGAAAGATAAGGTAAGAAAAGGCAATAAAAGGAAAGCAAAGGCTAGGAAAAGGCAAGATAAGGTAAAAAAATGGCAAGATAAAGCAAAAAATGGCGAGAAAAGGCAAGGAAAAGGTAAGAAAAGACAAGAAAAGACAAAATAAGGCAACAAAAAATAAGAAAAGGCAAGGAAATGGCAAGATAAAAAGGCAAGAAAAGACAAGAAAAGTTAAAAAAAAGGCAAGAAAAGTCAAGAAAAAGTAAGATAAGGAAAATAAAAGGCAAGAAATGGCAAGAAAAGGCAAGAAATGGTATGGAAAGGCTAGATATGGAAAGAAAAGTCTAGAAAAGGTAAGATAAGGTAGGAAAAGGCAAGGAAAAGGTAAGAAAAGGCAAGATAAGGAAAGAAGATGCAATATGGCAAGCAAAGGGAAGATATGGAAAGAAAAGTCAAGAAAAGGCAAGATAAACCAAGGAAAAGTCAAGAAAAGACAAGTTAAGGCTAGAAAAGGTAAGGAAAAGGCAAGATAAGGAAAGAAAAGGCAAGATAAGGCAAGAAAAGGCAAGAAAAGGCAAACTATGGAAAGAAAAGTCAAAAAAAGGCAAGACAAGGCAAGGAAAAGGCAAGAAATGGCAAGATAAGACAAGATATGGCAAGAAAGGGCAAGAAAAGCAAGAAAATTCAAGGAAAAGCTAAAAACTGTAAGATAAGGAAAGAAAAGGGAATAAAAGGCAAGATAAGGAAAGAAAAGGCTTGATAAGTTAAGAAAAGCCAAGAAAAAGGTAAGATAAGGAAAGAAAATGTGAGAAAAGGCAAGGAAAAGGTAAGATAAGGAAAGAAAAGGCAAGATAAGGGATGAAGCAAGACAAGGAAAGAAAAGAAAAGATAAGGCAAGAAAAGGCTAGGAAAAGGTAAGAAAAGGCAATATAAGGCAGGATATGGCAAGGAAAGGAAAGAAAATGGAAGGAAATTGAAAGATAAGGAAAGAAATGGCAAGATAAGGCAAGATAAGGCAAGAAAAGTAAAGATAAGGCAAGAAAACGCAAGGAAAAGGCAAGAAAAGGTAAGAAAAGGCAAGGAAAGGTAAGAAAAATCTAGAAAAGGCAAGAAAAGGCAAGGAAAGGCTAGGAAAATGCAAGATAAGGAATGAAAAGGCAAGAAAAGATAATAAAAGGCAACAAAAGGCAAGATAAGGAAAGAAAAGGGAAGAAAAGGCAAGATAAGGAAAGAAAATGCAAGATAAGGAAAGAAATGGCAAGATATGGAAAAAATGTCAAGAAAAGGTAAGAAAAGGCAAGTTAAGGCAAGGAAAAGGTAACCAAAGGCCAGATAAGGCATGAAAAGGCAAGAAAAGGCAAGGAAAAGAAAAGATAAGGAAATGAAAGGCAAGATAAGGAAAGAAAATGTAAGATAAGGCAAGATAAGGTAAGAATGGGCAAGATAAGGTAAAAAAATGAAAGAAAAGGCAAGATAAGGCAAGAAAAGGAAAGAAAAAATAAGTAAAGAAAAGAAAAGGCAAGAAAACACAAGGAAAAGGCAAGAAAATGAAAGAAAAGATAATAAAAAGCAAGGAAAAAGTAAGATAAGGTAAGAATTGGTAAAATAAGGGAAGAAAAGGCAAGATAATGCAAGAAAAGGCAAGAAAAAGGTAAGATAAGGAAAAAAAAGGTAAGAAAGGGAAAGAAAAGGCAAGATAATGGCAAGATAAGGAAAGAAAAGGCAAGATAAGGCAAGAAAAGTCAAGATAAGGCAAGATAAGGCAAGAAAAGGCTAGATATGGAAATAAAAGTCAAGAGAAGTCATGATAATGCATGGAGAAGGCAAGAAAAGGAAAGATTAGGCAAGATAAGGTAAAAAAAGGAAAGAAAAGGCAAGGAAAATGTAAGATAAGAAAGAAAATGTAATAAAAGGAAAGATAATTAAAGAAAAGGGAATAAAAGGCAAGGAAAAGACTAGATAAGGAAAGATAAGGTAAGAAAAGGCAAGATAAGGCAAGATAAGGCAAGAACGGGCAAGAAAAGCAAGAAAATTCAAGGCAAGGAAAGGCTAGATATGGAAAGAAAAGTCTAGAAAGAAAAGGGAATAAAAGGCAAGGAAAAGACTAGATAAGGAAAGATAAGGCAAGAAAAGGCAAGATAAGGCAAGAACGGGCAAGAAAGCAAGAAAATTCAAGGAATAGCTAAAAATGGCAAGATAAGGAAAGAAAAGGGAATAAAAGGCAAGAAAATGCCAGATAAGGCAAGAAAAGTCAAGAAAATGCAAGAAAAAGTAAGATAAGGCAGGAAAAGGCAAGATAAGGAAAGAAAAGGCATGATAAGGCAAGAAAAGACAAGGAAAAGGCAAGATAAGGAAAGAAAAGGCAAGGAAATGGTAAGAAAAGGCAAGATAAGGCAAGGATAAGAAGGAAAAGGCATGGAAACGGTAAGATAAGGAAAGTAAAGGCAAGATAAGGCAAGAAAAGGAAAGATAAGGCAAGAAAAGGAAAGATAAGGCAAGATAAGGTAAGAAAAGGAAAGAAAAGGCTAGGAACATGTAAGATAAGAAAGAAAATGTTATAAAAGGAAAGATAATTAAAGAAAAGGGAATAAAAGGCAAGGAAAAGACTAGATAAGGAAAGAAAAGGAAAGATAAGGCAAGATAAGGCAAGAACGGGCAAGAAAAGCAAGAAAATTCAAGGAATAGCTAAAAATGGCAAGATAAGGAAAGAAAAGGGAATAAAAGGCAAGAAAATGAAAGAACAGGCAAGAAAAGTCAAGAAAATGCAAGAAAAAGTAAGATAAGGCAGGAAAAGGCAAGATAAGGAAAGAAAAGGCATGATAAAGCAAAAAAAGACAAGGAAAATGCAAGATAAGGAAAGAAAAGGCAAGGAAAAGGTAAGATAAGGAAAGAAAAGGCAAGATAAAGGAAGAAGCAAGACAAGGAAAGAAAAGGAAAGATAAGACAAGGAAAGGCAAGGAAAAGGTAAGAAAAGGCAAGATAATGCAAGGATAGGAAAGAAAAGGCATGGAAATGGCAAGATAAGGAAAGTAAAGGCAAGATAAGGCAAGATAAGGCAAGAAAAGGAAAGATAAGGCAAGAAAAGGCAAGGAAATGGCAAGAAAAGTAACAAAAAGGCAAAATAAGGTAAGAAAAGGCAAAATAAGGAAGAAAATGCAAGAAAAGGAAAGATAAGGCAAAAAAATCTAGAAAAGCTAAGAAAAGGCAAGAAAAGGCAAGGAAAAGGCAAGATAAGGCAAGAAAGGGCAAGAAAAGACAATAAAAGGCAATAAAAGGGAAGATAAGGCAAGATAAGGACAGAAAAGGCAAGAAAAGGCAAGGAAAAGGCAAGAAAAGGAAAGAAAATGCAAGATAAGGGAAGAAAAGGCTAGAAAAGGCGAGATATGGAAAGAAAAGTCAAGAAAAGGCAAGAAAAGGCAAGATATGGAAAGAAAAGTCAAGAAAAGGTAAGATAAGGCAAGGAAAAGGAAAGGAAAAGGCAACATTAGGTAAGAAAAGGAAAGATAAGGCAAAAAAAAAGTAAGAAAAGGCAAGTTAAGGCAAGATAAGGTGAGAAAAGGAAAGAAAAGACAAGATAAGGCAAGAAAAAGCAAGATAAGGCAAGAAAAAGCAAGATAAGGCAAGAAAAGGGAAGATAAAGTAAAAAATGCAAGATAAGGCAAGAAAAGGGAAGGAGAAGGCAAGAAAGGGAAAAAAAGTCAAGATAAGGCAAGAAAAGACAAGGAAAAGGCCAGATAAGGTAAGAAAAGTAGAGAAAAGAGAGAAAAGGCAAGAAAAATGCAAGATAAGGTAAAAAATGGTAAAATAATGGAAGAAAAGGCAAGATAATGCAAGAAAAGGCAAGAAAAAGATAAGATAAGGAAAAAAAGGAAAGAAAGGGAAAGAAAAGGCAATATAATGGCAAGATAAAGAAAGAAAAGGCAAGATAAGATAAGAAAATTGAAGATAAGGCAAGATAAGGCAAGATATGGAAATAAAAGTCAAGAAAAGTTAAGATAATGCATGGAAAAGGCAAGAAAAGGAAAGATAAGGCAAGAAAAGTTAAGAAAAGGAAAGAAAAGGCAAGGAAAAGGTAAAATAATGTTAGAAAAGGCAAGATAAGGCAAGAAATGGTAAAATAATCGAAGAAAAGGCAAGATAATGCAAGAAAAGGCAAGCAAAAGGTAAGATAAGGAAAAAAAAGGCCAGAAAGGGAAAGAAAAGGCAACATAATGGCAAGAAAAGGCAAGATAAGGCAAGAAAAGTCAAGATAAGGCAAGCTAAGGCAAGATATGGTAATAAAAGTCAAGAAGAGTCAAGATAATGCATGGAAAAGGCAAGAAAAGGAAAGATAAGGCAAGATAAGGTAAGAAAAGGAAAGAAAAGGCAAGGCAAGGAAAACTAAGAAATGCAAGGAAAAGGCAAGGAAAACTAAGAAATGTAAGGAAAAGGCAAAAAAGGCAAGAAAAAGGTAAGATAAGGAAAGAAAATGGAATAAAAGGCAAGATAAGGCAAGAAAAGGAAAGAAAAGGAAAGATAAGGTAAGAAAAGGCTATAAAAGGCCAGCAAAGGCTAGGAAAAGCCAAGATAAGGTAAAAAAATGGCAAGATAAGGCAAAAAATGCCGAGAAAAAGCAAGGAAATGGTAAGAAAAGATAAGAAAAGGCAAAATAAGTTAATAAAAAAAAGAAAAGGCAAGGAAATGGAAAAATAAAAAGGCAAGATAAGGCAAGAAAAGTTAAAAAAAGGAAAGAAAAGTCAAGAAAAGGTAAGATAAGGAAAATAAAAGGCAAGAAAAGGCAAAATAAGGCAAGAAATGGTATGAAAAGGCTAGATATGGAAAGAAAAGTCTAGAAATGGTTAGTTAAGGCAAGGAAAACGAAAGAAAAGTCAAGATAAGGTAGAAAAAGGCAAGGAAAAGATAAGAAAAGGCAAGATAAGGAAAGAAAATGCAAGATATGGCAAGAAAAGGGAAGATATGGAAAGAAAAGGCAGGATAAGCCAAGGCAAAGTCAAGAAAAGACATGTTAAGGTAGGAAAAGGCCAGGAAAAGGCAAGATAAGGAAAGAAAAGACAAGATAAGGCAAGAAAATGCAAGATATGGCAAGAAAGGGCAAGAAAAGCAAGAAAATTCAAGGAAAAGCTAAAAACTGTAAGATAAGGAAAGAAAAGGGAATAAAATGCAAGATAAGGAAAGAAAAGGCATGATAAGGCAAGAAAAGCCAAGAAAAAGGTAAGATAAGGAAAGAAAAGGCAAGGAAAATGTAAGATAAGGAAAGAAAAGGCATGATAAGGGAAGAAGCAAGACAAGGAAAGAAAAGAAAAGATAAGGCAAGAAAAGGCTAGGAAAAGGTAAGAAAAGGCAATATAAGGCAGGATAAGGCAAGGAAAGGAAAGATAAGGCAAGAAAAGGCAAGAAAAGGAAAGATAAGGCAAGAAAAGGCAAGGAAAAGGCAAGAAAAGGCACGAAAAGGCAAGATAAGGCAAGAAAAGGCAAGGAAAGATAAGGCAAGAAAAGGCAAGAAAAAGGCAAGATAAGGCACGAAAAGGCAAGATAAGGCAAGAAAAGGCAAGGAAAGTTAAAAAAATCTAGAAAAGGCAAGGAAAATGCAAGATAAGGAAAGAAAAGGCAAGAAAAGATAATAAAAGGCAACAAAAGGCAAGATCAGAAAAGAAAAGGCAAGATAAGGGAAGAAATGGCAAGGAAAAGGCAAGATATGGAAAGAAAAATCAAGAAAATGTAAGAAAAGGCAAGATATGGCAAGGAAAATGCAAGAAAAGTTCAGATAAGGCATGAAAAGGCAAGAAAAGGCAATAAAAAGAAAAGATAAGGAAAGGAAAGGCAAGATAAGGAAAGAAAATGTTAGATAAGGCAAGAAAAAGTAAGAAAAGACAATAAAAGAAAAGGCATGATAATGCAAGAAAAGGCAAGAAAAATCAAGAAAGGGTAAGAAAAGGCAAGAAAACACAAGGAAAAGGCAAGAAAAGGTAAGAAAAGACAATAAAAGGCAATAAAAGGAAAGATAAGGCAAGATAAGGACAGAAAAGGCAAGAAAAAGGCAAGATAAGGGAAGAAAATGCAAGATAAGGAAAGAAAAGGCGAGATATGGAAAGAAAAGTCAAGAAAAGGCAAGCTATGGAAGGAAAAGTCAAGAAAAGGTAAGAAAAGGCAAGATAAAGCAAGAAAAGGGCAAGAAAAGGCAAGCTAACGCAAGTAAAAGCAAGGAAATGGCAAGATGAGGAAAGAAAAGCCAAGATAAGACAAGAAAAGCCAAGATAATGCAAGAAAATATAAGATAAGTCAAGAAAAGGCAAGATAAGGCAAGAAAATGCAAGATAAGGGAAGAAATGGCAAGATATGGAAAGAAAAGTCAAGAAAAGGTAAGAAAAGGCAAGATATGGCAAGGAAAAGGCAAGAAAAGTCCAGATAAGGCATGAAAAGGCAAGAAAAGGTAACAAAAAGAAAAGATAAGCAAAGGAAAGGCAAGATAAGGAAAGAAAATGTTAGATAAGGCAAGAAAAGGCAAGATAAGGTAAGTATGGGCAAGATAAGGCAAAAAAATGTAAGAAAAGGCAAGATAATGGAAGAAAAGGCAAGAAAAATCAAGAAAATGTAAGAAAAGGCAAGAAAATGTAAGGAAAAGGCAAGAAAAGGCAAGAAATACAATAAAAGGCAATAAAAGGAAAGATAAGGCAAGATAAGGACAGAAAAGGCTAGGAAAACGCAAGATAAGGGAAGAAAATGCAAGATAAGGAAAAAAAAGGCGAGATATGGAAAGAAAAGTCAAGAAAAGGCAAGCTATGGATAGAAAAGTCAAGAAAATGTAAGAAAAGGCAAGATAAGGCAAGAAAAGGGCAAGAATAGGCAAGATAACGCAAGTAAAAGCAAGGAAATGGCAAGATGAGGAAAGAAAAGGCAAGATAAGACAAGAAAAGGCAAGATAATGCTAGAAAATATAAGATAAGGCAAGAAAAGGCAAGATAAGGCAAGAAAATGCAAGATAATGCAAGAAAAGGCAAGGAAAAGCCAATAAAAGGCAAGGAAAATGCAAGAAATGGAAGGAAATGCAAGATAAAGCAAGGAAAAGGGATGAAAAGGCAAGATAAGGAAAGGAAAAGGTAAGATAAGGAAAGAAAAGGCAATAAAAGGTAAGATAAGGCAAGATAAGGGAAGAAAAGTTAAGTTAAGGCAAAATAAGGAAAGAAAAGGAAACGTAAGGCAAAAAAAAAGGCAAGAAAAGGCAAGGAAAAGGCAAGATATGGAAAGAAAAGACAAGAAAGGCAAGATAAGGCAAGAAAAGGCAAGATAAGGCAAGATAAGGTAAGAAAAGGCAAGGAAATGGCAAGGAAAGGCAAGATAAGGAAAGAAAATGCAAGATAAGGCAAGATAAGGAAGAAAATGCAAGAAAGGGCAAGATAAGGCAAGAAAAGGAAAGAATAGACAATAAAAGGCAAGATACGGCAAGATAAGGACAGAAAATGCAAGAAAAGGCAAGGAAAAAGCAAGACAATGAAAGAAAATATAAGATAAGGCAAGGAAAAGGCAAGGAAAACTCAAGATAAGGAAAGAAAAGGCAAGAAAAGGCAAGATAACGCAAGAAAATGTAAGAAAAGGCAAGAATGTGCAAGATAAGGCAAGGAGAAGGCAAAATAAGGAAAAAAAGGCAAGAAAAAGGCAAGATAAGGAAAGAAAAGGCAAGATAAGGGAAAAAAGGCAAGATAAGGAAAGGAAAAGGCAATAAAAGGTAAGATAAGGAAAGAAAAGGCAATAAAAGTTAAGATAATGCAAGATAAGGCAAGAAAAGTCAACTTAAGGAAAGAAAAGGTAAGATAAGGCAAGAAAAGGAAATATAAGGCAAAAAAAAGGAAAGAAAAGGCAAGGAAAAGGCAAGTAAAGGCAATATATGGAAAGAAAAGGCAAGAAAGACAAGGAAAAGGCAAAAAAATGCAAGGAAATAGTAAGGAAAGGCTAGATAAGGAAAGAAAATGGCAAGATAAGGTAAGAAAAGGCAAGATAAAGAAGAAAATGCAAGAAAAAGCAAGAAAAATCAAGAAAATGTAAGAAAAGGCAAGAAAAGGCAAGGAAAAAGCAAGATCAGGCAAGAAAAGGCATAGAAAAGGCAATAAAATGCAAGATAAGGCAAGATAAGGACAAAAAATGCAAGAAAGGGCCAGGAAAAGGAAAGATAAGGAAAGAAAATGCAAGATAAGGGAAGAAAAGGCAAGAAAAGGTGAGATATGGAAAGAAAAGTCAAGAAAAGGCACGAAAAGGCAAGATATGGAAAGAAAAGTAAAAAAAATGTAAGAAAAGGCAAGTAAAGGCAAGAAAAGGCAAGGAAAAGGCAAGGAATAGGCAACATAAGGAAAGAAAAGGCAAGATAAGGCAAGAAAAGGCCAGATAACGCAAGAAAAGGCAAGAACATGCAAGGAAAAGGCAAGAAATAGTAAGGAAATGCAAGGAAAAGGGAAAAAAATGCAAGGAAAATGCAGGACAAGGAAAGGAAAGCCAAGATAAGGAAAGAAAATGCAAGATAAGGCAAGAAAAGGCAAGATAAGGGAAGAAAAGGCAAGAAAAGGCAAGATAAGGCAAGAAAAGGTGAGATATGGAAAGAAAAGTCGAGAAATGGCAAGAAAAGACAAGATATGGAAAGAAAAGTCAAGAAAAGGTAAGATAAGGCAAGGAAAAGGAAAGGAAAAGGCAAGATTAGGTAAGAAAAGGCATGATAAGGCAAAAAAAATGCAAGAAAAGGCAAGATAAGGCAAGATAAGGTGAGAAAAGGAAAGAAAAGGCAAGATAAGGCAAGAAAAAGCAAGAAAAGGCAAGAAAAAGTAAAAAATGCAAGATAAGGCAAGAAAAGGCAAGGAGAAGGGAAGAAAGGGAAAAAAGTCAAGATAAGGCAAGAAAAGACAGGGAAAAGGCCAGATAAGGTAAGAAAAGTCAAGAAAAGAGAGAAAAGGCAAGAAAAATGCAAGATATGGTAAGAAATGGTAAAATAAGGGAAGAAAAGGCGAGATAATTCAAGAAAATGAAAGAAAAAGGTAAGAAAATGAAAAAAAGGCAAGAAAGGGAAAGAAAAGGCAAGATAATGGCAAGATAAGGAAAGAAAAGGCAAGATAAGGCAAGAAAAGTCAAGATAAGGCAAGAAAAGGCAAGATATGGAAATAAAAGTAAGAAAAAGTCAAGATAATGCGTGGAAAAGGCAAGAAAAGGAAAGATAAGGCAAGATAAGGTAAGAAAAGGAAAGAAAAGGCAAGGAAAAGTAAGAAATGCAAGGAAAAGGTAGAAAAGGCAAAAAAAAAGTTAGAAATGCAAGGAAAAGGCAAAAAAGGCAGGAAAAAGGTAAGATAAGGAAAGAAAAGGGAATAAAAGGCAAGATAAGGCAATAAAAGGAAAGAAAAGGAAAGATAGGGTAAGAAAAGGCAATAAAAGGCAAGCAAAGGCTAGGAAAAGGCAAGATAAGGTAAAAAATGGCAAGATAAGGCAAAAAATGCTTAGAAAAGGCAAGGAAAAGGTAAGAAAAGACAAGAAAAGGCAAAATAAGGCAACAAAAAAAAAAGAAAAGGCATGGAAATGGCATGATAAAAAGGCAAGATAAGGCAAGAAAAGTTAAAAAAGGCATGAAACGTCTAGAAAAGGTAAGATAAGGAAAATAAAAGGCAAGATAAGGCAAGAAATCGTATGAAAAGGCTAGATATGGAAAGAAAAGTCTAGAAAAGGTTAGATAAGGCAAGGAAAAGGAAAGAAAAGGCAAGATAAGGTAGGAAAAGGCAAGGAAAAGGTAAGAAAAGGCAAGATAAGGAAAGAAAATGCAAGATATGGCAAGAAAAGGAAAGATATGGAAAGAAAAGTCAAGAAAAGGTAAGATAAGCCAAGGAAAAGTCAAGAAAAGACAAGTTGAGGCAAGAAAAGGCAAGGAAAAGGCAAGATAAGGAAAGAAAAGGCAAGATATGGCAAGAAAGGGCAAGCAAAGCAAGAAAATTCAAAGAAAAGCTAAAAACTGTAAGATAAGGAAAGAAAATGGAATAAAAGGCAAGATAAGGAAAGAAAAGGCATGATAAGGTAAAAAAAGCCAAGAAAAAGTTAAGATAAGGAAAGAAAAGGCAAGCAAAAGGTAAGATAAGGAAAGAAATGGCAAGATAAGGGAAGAAGCAAGACAAGGAAAGAAAAGAAAAGATAAGGCAAGAAAAAGCTAGGAAAAGGTAAGAAAAGGCAATATAAGGCAGGATAAGGCAAGGAAAGGAAAGATAAGGCAAGAAAAGGCAAGTTAAGGCAAGAAAAGGAAAGATAAGGCAAGAAAAGGCAAGGAAAAGGCAAGAAAAGGCACGAAAAGGCAAGATAAGGCAAGAAAAGGCAAGATAAAGAAGAAAATGCAGAAAAGGCAAGGAAAGGCAAGAAAAGGCAAGGAAAGGTAAAAAAAATCAAGAAAAGGCAAGGAAAATGCAAGATAAGGAAAGAAAAGGCAAGAAAAGATAATAAAAGGCAACAAAAGGCAAGATAAGGCAAGATAAGGAAAGAAAAGGCAAGAAAAGGAAATATAAGGAAAGAAAATGCAAGATAAGGGAAGAAATGGCAAGATATGGAAAGAAACGTCAAGAAAATGTAAGAAAAGGCAAGATATGGCAAGGAAAAGGCAAGAAAAGGCCAGATAATTCATGAAAAGGCAAGAAAAGGCAAGGAAAAGAAAAGATAAGGAAAGGAAAGGCAAGATAAGGAAAGAAAATGTTAGATAAGGCAAGATAAGGCAAGATAAGGCAAAAAAATGTAAGAAAAGGCAAGATAAGGCAAGAAAAGGCAAGAAAAATGAAGAAAATGGAAGAAAAGGCAAGAAAACGCAAGGAGAAGGCAAGAAAAGGCAAGAAAAGACAATAAAAGGCAATAAAAGGCAAGATAAGGCAAGATAAGGGAAGAAAATGCAAGAAAAAGGCAAGATAAGGCAAGATAAGGCAAGAAATGGTAAGAAAAGGCAAGGAAAAGGCAAAAAAATGCAAGGAAAAGGCAAGAAAAGGAAAGGAAAGCCAAGATAAGGAAAGAAAATGCAAGATAAGGCAAGAAAAGGTAAGATAAGGGAAGAAAAGGCAAGATAAGGCAAGAAAATGCAAGAAAAGGCAAGATAAGGCAAGAAAAGGCAAGATAAGGCAAGAAAAGGCTAGATAAAGTAAGGAAAAGGCAAGATAAGGTAAGAAAAGGCAACAAAAGATAATAAAAGGCAATAAAAGATAAGATAAGGCAAGATAAGGCAAGATAAGGCAAGAAAATGCAAGATGATTGAAGAAAAGGCAAGAAAAGGTAAGATATGAAAAGAAAAGTCAAGAAAAGGCAAGAAAAGGAAAGATGGGGAAAGAAAAGTCAAGAAAAGGTAAGAAAAGGCCAGATAAGGCAAGGAAAAGGCAGGAAAAGGAAGGAAAAGGCAATAAAAGATAAGATAAGCCAAGATAAGATAAGGCAAGAAAAGTCAAGATAAGGCAAGATAAGGTAAGAAAATGAAAGATAAGGCGAGAATAGGCAAGAAAAATTAAGAAAATGTAAGAAAAGGCAAGAAAAGGCAAGGAAAAGGCAAGATAAGGCAAGAAAAGGAAAGAAAAGACAATAAAAGTCAGTAAAAGGAAAGAAAAGAAAAGAAAATGCAAGATAAGGAAAGAAAATGCAAGATAAGGAAAGAAAAGGCAAGAAAAGGTGAGATTTGGAAAGAACAGTCAAGAAATGGCAAGAAAAGGCACGAAAAGGCAAGATATGGAAAGAGAAGTCAAAAAAAGGTAAGAAAAGGCAAGAAAAGTAAAAAAAAAGGTAAGAAAATGCAAGAAAATGCAAGATAAGGAAAAAAAAGGCAAGGAAAGGGCAATATAAGGAAACAGAAGGCAAGATAAGGGAAGGAAAGGCAAGGTAAGGCTAGAAAAGAAAAGGAAAAGGTAAGAAAAGGCAATATAAGGCAAGATAAGGCAAGAAAAGGCAAGGAAAGGAAAGGAAAGAAAAGGCAAGGAAATTGCAAGATAAGGAAAGAAAAGGCTAGATAAGGCTAGACAAGTCAAGATAAGGCAAGAAAAGGCAACAAAAGGTACGAAAAGGCAAGATAAGGCAAGAAAAGGCAAAAAATGACATCTAGAGGAAAGAAAAGGAAAGAAAATGCAAGAAAAGGCCAGGAAAAGGCATGATAAGGAAAGAAAAGGCAAGAAAAGGCAAGGAAAAGGTAAGATAAGGAAAGAAAAGTGAATAAAAGACAAGATAAGGTAGGATAAGGCAAGAAAAGGCAAGATATGGAAAGAAAAGGCAAGAAAAGGCAAGGAAAAGACCAGATATGGAAAGATAAGGCAAGAAAAGGCAAGGAAAAGGCCAGATATGGAAAGATAAGTCAAGAAAAGGCAAGAAAAAAGCAAGATAAGGTAAGATAATGCAAAAAAAAAGGCAAGAAAATGGCAAGGAAAGGCAAGATAAGGAAAGAAATTGTAAGTTAAGGTAAGAAAAGGCAAGATAAGGTCAAAAAAGGCAAGATAAGGCAAGAAATGCAAGAAAATGCAAGATAAGGCAAGATAAGGAAAAAAATGCAAGATAAGGCAAGATAAGGCATAAAAAAGTAAGAAAAGGCAAGATAAGGCAAGAAAAGGCAAGATATGGAACGAAAAGTCAAGAAAAGGAAAGATAAGGCAAGGAAAAGGTAAGATTGGCAAGATAAGGCATGATAAGGTAAGAAAAGTCAATAAAAAGGCAAGATAAGGAAAGAAAAGACTAGAAAAGACGAGATGAGACAAGAATATGCAAGAAAAAGGCAAAAAAAGGAAAGATAAGGAAAGAAAAGGCAAGATAAGGAAAGAAAAGGCAATAAAAGGCAAGATCAAGAAAAGGCAAGAAAAGGCAAGATAAGGCAAAATAAGGCAAGATAAGGCAAAATAAGGCAAGAAAAGGAAAGAAAAGGCAAGATAAGGCAAGATAAGGCAAGCAAAGGAAAGAAAAGGCAAGATAAGGCAAGAAAAGGCGAGCAAAGGCAAAAAAAGGAAAAGAAAGGCAATATAAGGAAAAAAAAGGCATGATAAAGCAAGAAAAGGCAAGGAGAATGCAATATAAGGAAAGAAAAGGTATAATTAGGTAAGAAAAGACAAGGAAAGAGAGAAAAGGAAAGGAAAAGGCAAGATAAGGAAAGAAATGGTAAAATAATGGAAGAAAAGATAAGAAAATGAAAGAAAAGGGAAGGAAAAGGTAAGAAAAGGCAAGATAAGGCAAGAAAGGGAAAGGAAAGGCAAGATAATGGCAAGATAAGGAAAGAAAAGGCAAGATAAGGTAAGAAAAAGTAAGAAAAATCAAGAAAAGGTAAGAAATGGAAAGAAAAGTTAAGAAAAGGCAAGATAAGGCAAGGAAAAGGCAAGAAAATGAAAGATAAGGCAAGATAAGGTAAGAAAAGGAAAAAAAGGCATGGTAAAGGCAAGAAAAGGCAAGATCTAGAAAGAAAAGTCAAGAAAAGGCAAGGTAAAGGCAAGATCTAGAAAGAAAAGTCAAGAAAAGGCAAGAGAGGGAAAGAAAAGTCAAGAAAAAGCAAGATAAGGGAAGCAAAACTAACGAAAAGGCAAGATAAGGCATGAAAAGGCAAGGAAAATCCAGAAAATGCAAGATAAGGCAAGAAAAGGCAAGAAAAAGCAAGAAAATGGAAGATAAGGAAAGAAAATGCTAGAAAAGTCAAGAAAAGGCAAGATAAGGCAAGCAAAAGGCAAGAAAAGCAAAGATAGCACAAGACAAGGTATGAAAAGGAAATAAAAGGCAAGGAAAAGGAAAGAAAAGGCAAGATCTAGAAAGAAAAGTAAAGAAAAGGCAAGATATGGAAAGAAAAGTCAAGAAAAGGCAACAAAAGGCAAGATAAGGGAAGCACAAGGAAAGAAAATGCAAGATAAGGCAAGAAAATTCAAGATAAGGCAAGAAAATGCAAGAAAATGCAAGATAAGGCATGAAAATACAAGAAAATGCAAGATATTCCAAGAAAATGCAAGATATGGAAAGAAAAGGCAAGAAAATGCAGGATAAGGCAAGAAAAGGCAAGGAAAAGGTAAGAAAAGGAAATATAATGCAAGATAAGGCAAGGCAAGATAAGGAAAGAAAAGGCAGGATAAGGCAAGAAAAGGAAAGATAAGGCAAGAAAAGACAAGGAAAAGTCAAGAAAAGGCACGAAAAGGCAAGATAAGGCAAGAAAAGGCAAAAAAAATCAAGAAAAGGTAAGAAGAGGAAAGAAAAGGCAAGGAAAAGGCAAGATAAGGCAAGAAAAGGCAAGATAAGGAAAGAAACTGCAAGATAAAGGAAGAAAAGGCAAGATATGAAAAAAAAGTCAATAAAAGGCAAGATATGGAAAGAAAATGTATGATAAGGCAAGATAAGGCAAGAAAAGTCCAGATAAGATAAGAAAAGGCAGGAAAAGGCAAGATAAGGAAAGAAAAGGCAAGAGAAGTAAGATAAGGCAAGATAACGCAAGATAACGCAAGAAAATGCAAGAAAATGAATGAAAATTCAAGGAAAAGGCAATAAAGGCAAGGAAAAGACAAGAAAAGGAAAGGCAAGGCAGGGCAAGAAAAGGCAAGAAAATGCAAAAAAATGCAAGATAAGGCGAGAAAAGGCAAGGAAAAGGCAAGATAAGGAAAGAAAAGGCAAGGAAAAGGCAAGATCAGGAAAGAAAAGGCAATAAAAGCAAGATAAGGCAGGATTAGGCAAGAAAAGGCAAATATGTAAAAAAATGGCAAGAAATGTTAAGATAAGGTAAGATAAGGCAAGGAAAGGCAAGAAAAGGCAAGATATGGCAAGAAAAGGTAAGAAAAAGGTAAGATATAGACAGAAAAGTCAAGAAAAGGCATGGAGAAGGAAATATAAGGCAAGATAATGCAAGAAAAGGTAAGGAAATGGCAAGGAAAGGCAAGATAAGGAAAGAAAATGTAAGATAAGGCAAGAAAAGGAAGGATAATGTAAGAAATGGCAAGATAAGGCAAGAAACTGCAAGAAAAGGAAAGATAAGGCAAGAAAAGGCAAGAAAATCAAAGAAAAGGCAAGAAAAATAGAGAAAACATAAGAAAAGGAAAGAAAAGGCATGGAAAAAGTAAGAAAAGGCATAAAAAAATAAGAAAAGGAAAGAAAAGGTAAGAAAAGGCAAGATATGGAAAACAATTTTAAGATAAGGCAAGGAAATTGCAATATAAGGCAAGATAATGTAAGAAAAGGCAAGAAAAGTCAATCAAAAGGCAATATAAGGAAAGAAAAGGCAAGAAAAGGTGAGTTAAGCCAAGAATAGGCAAAGAAAAGAAAAAAAAGGCAAGATAAAGAAAAAAAGGCAATAAAAAGTAGGATGAGTCCAGAAAAGGCAAGTTAAGACAAGATAAGGCAAGAAAATGCAAGATAAGGCAAGAAAAGGCAAGGATAAGGCAAGATAAGGAAAGAAAAGGCATGATAAGCTTAGAAAAAAAAGAAAAATGTAAGATAAGGACAGAAATGGAAAAATAAGGGAAGAAAAGGCAAGATAAAGCCAGAAAAGGCAAGGAAATGGTAAGAAAAGGCAAGATAAGGCAAAATAAGATAAGAAAAGGAAAGAAAGGGCAAGGAAAAGGCAAGATATGGAAAGAAAAGTCAAGAAAAGGCAAGATAGGGCAAGGAAAAGGAAAGAAAAGGCAAGATAAGGGAAAAAAAGGCAAGTAAAAAGCAAGATAAAGAAAGAAAATGGAAAGACAAGGAAAGAAAAGGCAAGATAAGGAAAGAAAAGGGAATAAAAGACAAGATAAGGCAAGAAAAGGGAAGAAAAGGCAAGATAAGGCAAGAAAATGCAATATGAGGCTAGAAAAGTCAAGCAATGGCAAGGAAAAGGTAAGATAAGGAAAAAAAAGGCAAGATAAGGTAAGAAAAGGCAAGATAATATTAAATAAGGCAACAAAAAAAAAGAAAAGTCAAAGGAAATGGCAAGATAGGGCAAGAAAAGTCAAGATAAGGCAAGATAAGGCAAGAAAATGCAAGAAAAGATAAAAAAAGGCAAGATATAGAAAGAAAAGTCAAGAAAAGGCAAGATAAGGCAAGGAAAAGGCAAGAAATGGCAAGATAAGGCAAGATAAGGTATGAAAAGGAAAGATATGGAAAGAAAAGTAAAAAAAAAGGCAAGAAAAGGCAAGATATGGATAGAAAAGTCAAGATAAGGCAAGAAAAGGCAAGAAAAGGCAAGATAAGGCAAGAAAAGACAAGGAAAGAAAAGGCAAGAAAATGCAAGAAAATATAGGATAAGGAAAGAAAAGGCAAGAAAAAGGCAAGATAAGGAAAGAAAAGGCATGATAAGGAAAGAAAAGGCAAGGTAAGGCAAGAAAAGGCAAGGAAAAGGTAAGAAAAGGCAATATAAGGAAAGATAAGGCAAGAAAATGTAAGAAAAGGCAAGATAAGGCAAGAAAATCAAAGAAAATGCAAGAAAAACAAGGACAACGTAAGAAAAGGAAAGAAAAGGCACAGAAAAGGAAAGAAAAGGCAAGAAAAGGCATAAAAAAGCAAGAAAGGGCAAGATAAGGCAAGAAAAGGCAATATATGGAAAGAAAATTCAAGAAAAGGCAAGATAAGGCAAGGAAAATGCAAGATAAGGCAAGATAATGTAAGAAAAGGCAAGTAATGTCAATGAAAAGGCAATATAAGGAAAGAAAAGCCATGAAAAGGTGAGTTAAGCCAAGAATAGTCAAAGAAAAGGCAAAAAAAGGAAAGAAAAAGGCAAGATAAGGAAAGAAAAGGCAAGAAAAGTAAAGAAAAGGCAATAAAAAGTAGGTTGAGGCCAGAAATGGCAAGTTAAGACAAGAAAAGGCAAGAAAATGCAAGATAAGGCAAGAAAAGGCAAGGATTAGGCAAGATAAGGAAAGAAAAGGCATGATAAGCGAAGAAAAGACAAGGAAAATGCAAGATAAGGAAAGAAATGGCAAAATAAGGGAAGAAAAGGCAAGATAAAGTCAGAAAAGGCAAGGAAAAGGTAAGAAAAGGCAAGATAAGGCAAAATAAGATAAGAAAAGGTAAGAAAAGGCAAGATAAGGAAAAATAAGATAAGAGAAGGAAAGAAAGTGCAAGGAAAAGGCAAGAAAAGGCAAGATATGGAAAGAAGAGTCAAGAAAAGGTAAGATATGGAAAGAAAAGTCAAGATAAGGCAAGATAAGGCAAGGAAAAGGAAAAAAAAAGGCAAGATAAGGCAAGGAAAAGGCAAGATAAAGCAAGAAAAGGTAAGAAATTGTAAGATAAGGCAAGAAAGGAAAAGCAAATGCTAGGAAAAGGCAAAAAAGGCAAGAAAATGGCAAGATAAGGAAAGAAAAGGCAAGATAAGGAAAGAAAAGGAAAGAAAAGGCAAGATAAGGCAAGAAAATGCAATATGAGGCTAGAAAAGGCAAGCAATGGCAAGGAAAAGGCAAGATAAGGAAAAAATGGGAAGATAAGGTAAGAAAAGGCAAGATAATGCAAAATAAGGCACCAAAAAAAAAGAAAAGTCAAAGGAAATGGCAAGATAAGGCAAGAAAAGTCAAGATAAGGCAAGATAAGGCCTGAAAATGCAAGAAAAGAGAAAAAAAGGCAAAATATAGAAAGAAAAGTCAAGAAAAGGCAAGATAAGGCAAGGAAAATGCAAGAAATGGCAAGATAAGGCAAGATAAGGTAAGAAAAGGAATGATATGGAAAGAAAAGTCAAGAAAAGGCAAGAAAAGGAAAGATATGGATAGAAAATTCAAGATAAGGCAAGAAAAGGCAAGATAAGGCAAGAAAAGACAAGGCAAGAAAAGGCAAGAAAATGTAGGATAAGGAAAGAAAAGGCAAGGAAAAGGCAAGATAAGGAAAGAAAAGGCATGATAAGGAAAGAAACGGCAAGATAAGGCAAGAAAAGGCAAGGAAAAGGAAAAGGCAATATAAGGTAAGATAAGGCAAGAAAACGCAAGGAAAGTAAAGAAAAGGTAAGGAAATGGCAAAATAAGGAAAGAAAAGGCAAGATAAGGCAAGAAAAGTCAAGATAAGGCAAGAAAAGGCAATATAAGGCAAGAAAAGGAAAGTTATGGCAAGAAAAGGCAAGGAAAAGGTAAGAAAAGGCATGAAATGGCAAGAAAAGGCAAAAAATGGCAACACAAGGATAGAAATGGAAAGAAAAGGCAGGAAAAGGCCAGGAAAAGGCAAGATAAAGAAAGAAAAGGCAAGATAACACAAGAAAAGGCAAGAAAAGGACGAAAAAGGTAAGATAAGGAAAGAAAAGAAAATAAAAGGTAAGATAAGGAAAGAAAAGGGAATAAAAGGCAAGATAAGGAAGGATAAGGTAAGAAAAGGCAAATATGTAAAAAATGGCAAGAAATGGCAAGATAAGGTAAGGTAAGGCAAGGAAAGGCAAGAAAAGGCAAGATAAGGCAAGAAAAGGAAAGAAAAAGGTAAGATATAGAAACAAAAGGCAAGAAAAGGCAAGATAAGGCAAGAAAAGGCAAGATAAGGCTTGAAAAGGCAAGGAAAAGGAAATATAAGGCAAGATAATGCAAGAAAAGGTAAGGAAATGGCAAGGAAAGGGAAGATAAGGAAAGAAAATGCAAGATAAGGTAAGAAACGGCAAGATAAGGCAAGAAAATGTAAGAAAAGGCAAGATAAGGCAAGAAAATCAAAGAAAAGGCAAGAAGAATAAGGAAAACATAAGAAAAGGAAAGAAAAGACACAGAAAAGGCAAGAAAAGGCATAAAAAAGTAAGAAAGGGTAAGATACGGCAAGAAAAGGCAAGATATGGAAAGAAAATTCAAGAAAAGGCAAGATAAGGCAAGGAAAATGCAAGATAAGGCAAGATAATGTAAGAAAAGGCAAGAAAAGTCAATGAAAAGACAATATAAGGAAAGAAAAGCCAAGAAAAGGTGAGTTAAGCCAAGAATAGGCAAAGAAAAGGCAAAAAAAAGGAAAGAAAAAGGTAAGATAAGGAAAGAAAAGGCAAGATAAGGAAAGAAAAGGCAATAAAAAGTAGGTTGAGGCCAGAAAAGGCAAGTTAAGACAAGATAAGGCAAGATAAGGCAAGAAAATGCAAGATAAGGCAAGAAAAGGAGATAAGGAAAGAAGAGGCATGATAAGTTAAGAAAAGACAAGGAAAATGCAAGATACGGAAAGAAATGGCAAAATAAGGGAAGAAAAGGCAAGATAAAGTTCGAAAAGGCAAGGAAAAGGTAAGAAAAGGCAAGATAAGGCAAAATAAGATAAGAAAAGGTAAGAAAAGGCAAGATAAGGCAAAATAAGATAAGAAAAGGAAAGAAAGTGCAAGGAAAAAGCAAGAAAAGGCAAGATATGGAAAGAAAAGTCAAGAAAAGGTAAGATATGTCAAGAAAAGTCAAGAAAAGGCAAGATAAGGCAAGGAAAAGGAAAGAAAAGATAAGATAAGGCAAGATAAGGCAAGGAAAAGGCAAGATAAAGAAAGAAATTGTAAGAAATTGTAAGATAAGGCAAGAAAAGAAAAGAAAATGCTAGGAAAAGGCAAAAAAGGCAAGAAAATGGCTAGATAAGGAAAGAAAAAGCAAGATAAGGAAAGAAAAAGGGAATAAAAGATAAGATAAGGCAAGAAAAGGAAAGAAAAGGCAAGATAAGGCAAGAAAATGCAATATGAGGCTTGAAAAGGTAAGCAATGGCAAGGAAAAGGTAAGATAAGGAAAAAAATGGCAAGATAAGGTAAGAAAAGGCAAGAAAAGGCAAGGAAAAGGTAAGAAAAGGCAAGATAAGGCAAAATAAGGTAACAAAAAAAAGAACAGTCAAAGGAAATGGCAAGATAAGGCAAAAAAAGTGAAAATAAGGCAAGATAAGGCAAGAAAAGACAAGAAAAGGTAAGAAAAGGTAAGACAAGGTAAGGAAAAGGCAAGAAATGGCAAGAAAAGGCAATATAAGGTAAGAAAAGGAAAGAAAAGATAAGGAAAAAGCAAGATATGGAAAGAGATGGCAAGATAAGGTAAGAAAAGCCAAGATAAGGCAAGAAAAGACATGGAAAAGGTAAGAAAAGGCAAGATAAGGCAAAATAAGGCAACACAATAAAAGAAAAGGCAAGAAAATGGCAAGATAAGGAATGAAAAGGTAAGATAAGGCAAGAAAAGTTCAGAAATGGCAAGATAAGACAAGAAAAGGCAAGTTAATGTAAAAAAACGTATGAAAAGGCAAGATATGGAAAGAAAAGTAAGATAAGGTAAGATAAGGACAGAAAAGGAAAGATAAGGCAAGATAAGGTAAAAAAAGGCAAGATAAGGAAAGAAAAGGAATAAAAAGGCAAGAGAAGGAAAGAAAAGGCAATATAAGGCAAAAAAAGGAATGAAAAGGCAAGATTAGGCAAGAAAAGGCAACATAAGGCAAAAAAAGCAAGAAAATGCAAGGAAAAGGAAAAAAAAGGCAAGATATGGAAAGAAAAGGGAATAAGAGGCAAGATAAGGCAAGAAAAGGAAAGAAAATGCAAGATAAGGCAAGAAAAGGAAGGAAAAGGGAATATAAGGCAGGAAAACACAATATAAGGCAAGAAAAGGCAAGCAATGGCAAGGAAAAGGCAAGATAAGGGAAAAATGGCAAGATAAGGTAAGAAAAGGCAAGATAAGGCAAGAAAAGGTAAGGAAAGGTAAGAAAAGAAAAGGCAAGGACATAACATGATAAGGAAAGAAAAGGCAAGATAAGGCAAGAAAACTACAGAAAAGGCAAGTTAATGCAAGAAAAGGTATGAAACGGAAAGATATGGAAAGAAAAGCCAACCAGAGCCAAGATAAGTTAAGAAAAAGGCAAGAAAAGGCAAAAAAAGGCAAGATAAGGAAAGAAAATGCAAGAAAAGGCAAGAAAAGTCAAGAAAGGCAAAATAAGGCAAGGAAAAGGCATGAAAAGGCAAGGAAAAGGAAAGATATGGAAAGAAAAGGCAAGATAAGGTAAGGAAAGGCAAGATAAGGTAAGATAAGGCAAGATAAGGCAAGAAAGGGCAAGAAAAAGCAAGAAATCGCAAGGAAAAGCTAAAAACTGCAAGATAAGGCAGGAAAAGGCAAGATAAGAAAAGAAAAGGCATGATAAGGCAAGAAAAGATAAGGAAAAGCAAAGAAAAGGAAAGAAAAGGCAAGAAAAGGCAAGATAAGGAATGAAAAGGTAGAATAAGGGAAGAAGCAAGATAAGGGAAAAAAAGGCAAGATAATGTAAGGTAAGGAAAGAAAAGGCAAGATAAGGAAAGAAAAAGGAATAAAAGGCAAGATAAGGCAAGAAAAGGCAAGATAAGGCAATATAAGGCATGAAAAGGCAAGCAAAGGCAAGGAAAAGGGAAGAAAAGGAAAAAAAGGCAAGAAAAGGTAAGATAAGATAAGATAAGGCAAATAAGGCAAGAAAAGTCAAGAAAAGGCAAGAAAAGGTAAGATAAGGCAACTAAAAGGAAAGAAAAGGCAAGATAAGGCAAGAAAAGGAAAGATATGGAAAGAAAAGTCAAGAAAAGGCAAGATATGGATAGAAAAGTCAATATAAGGCAAGAAAAGGCAAGATAAGGCAAGAGAAGGCAAGATAAGGCAAGAAAAGGCTAGGCCAGAAAAGGCAAGAAAATGTAAGAAAATGTAAGATAAGGCAAGAAAAGGAAAGGAAAAGGCAAGATAAGGAAAGAAAAGGCATGATAAGGTAGGAAAAGGCAAGGAAAAGGCAAGATAAGGAAAGAAAAGGCAAGGAAAAGGCAAGATAAGAAAGAAAAGGAAAAATAAGGAAAGATAAGGCAAGATAAGGCAAGAAAAGGCAAGGAAAAGGTAAGAAAATGCAATATAAGGCCAGGTAAGTCAAGAAAAGGCAAGGAAATGAAAGGAAAGGCAAGGAAATGGCAAAATAAGGAAAGAAAAGGCAAGATAAGGCAAGAAAAGTCAAGATAAGGCAAGAAAAGGCAATATAAGGCAAGATAAGGCAAGAAAAGGAAAGATATGGCAAGAAAAGGCAAGGAAAAGGTAAGAAAAGGCATGAAATAGCAAGATAAGGCAAGAAGAGGCAAAAAAAGGCAACACAAGGATAGAAAAGGAAAGAAAAGGCAAGAAAAGGCCAAGAAAAGGCAAGATAAGGAAAGAAAAGGAAAGATGATGCAAGAAAAGGCAAGGAAAAGGCAAGAAAAGGCAAGAAAAAGGTAAAATAATGAAAGAAAAGGCAATAAAAGGCAAGATAAGGAAAGAAAAGGGAATAAAAGGCAAGATAAGGTAGGATTAGGTAAGAAAAGGCAAATATGTAAAAAATGGCAAGAATTGGCAAGATAAGGTAAGATAAGGCAAGGAAAGGCAAGAAAAGGAAAGATAAGGCAAGAAAAGGTAAGAAAAAGGTAAGATATAGAAACAAAAGGCAAGAAAAGGCAAGATAAGGAAAGAAAAGGCAAGAAAAGGCAAGATAAGGCTTGAAAAGGCAAGGAAAAGGATATATAAGGCAAGTTAATGCAAGAAAAGGTAAGGATATGGCAAGGAAAGGCAAGATAAGGAAAGACAATGTAAGATAAGGCAAGAAAAGGAAGGATAAGGTAAGAAACTGTAAGATAAGGCAAGAAAATGCAAGAAAAGGCAAGAAAATCAAAGAAAAGGCAGGGAAACATAAAGAAAACATAGGAAAAGGAAAGAAAAGGCCCAGAAAAGGCAAGATAAGAAAAGAAAATGCAAGATAAGGCAAGAAAAGGCAACATATGGAAAGAAAATTCCAGAAAAGGCAAGATAAGGCAAGGAAAATGCAAGATAAGGCAAGATAATGTAAGAAAAGTCAAGAAAAGTCAACGAAAAGGCAATATAAGGAAAGAAAAGACAAGAAAAGGTGAGTTAAGCCAAGAATAGGCCAAGAAAAGGAAAAAAAAGGTATGAAAAAGGCAAGATAAGGAAAGAAAAGGCAATAAAAGGTAGGATGAGGCCAGAAAAGGCAAGTTAAGACAAGATAAGGCAAGATAAGGCAAGAAAATGCAAGATAAGGCAAGAAAAGGCAAGGATAAGGCAAGATAAGGAAAGAAAAGGCATGATAAGCTAAGAAAAGACAAGGAAAATGCAAGATAAGAAAGAAAAGGCAAGATAACGCAAGAAAAGGCAAGGAAAAGGTAAGAAAAGGCAAGAAAAAGTTAAGATAATGAAAGAAAAGGCAAGATAATGAAAGAAAAGGGAATAAAAGCCAAGATAAGGCAGGATAAGGTAAGAAAAGGCAAATATGTAAAAAAATGGCAAGAAATGGCAAGATAAGGTAAGATAACGCAAGGAAAGGCAAGAAAAGGAAAGATAAGGCAAAAAAAGGCAAGATAAGGCAAAAAAAGGCAAAAAAAGGCAAGATAAGGCTTGAAAAGGCAAGGAAAAGGAAATATAAGGAAAGATAATGCAAGAACAGGTAAGGAAATGGCAAGGAAAGGCAAGATAAGGAAAGAAAATGTAAGATAAGGCAAGAAAAGGAAGGATAAGGTAAGAAACGGTAAGATAAGGCAAGAAAATGCAAGAAAAGGCAAGATAAGTCAAGAAAATCAAAGAAAAGGTAAGAAAAATAAAGAAAACATAAGAAAAGGAAAGAAGAGGCACAGAAAAGGCAAGATAAGAAAAGAAAATGCAAGATAAGGCAAGAAAAGGCATAAAAAAGCAAGAAAGGGCAAGATAAGGCAAGAAAAGACAAGATATGGAAAGACAATTCAAGAAAAGGCAAGATAAGGCAAGGAAAATGTAAGATAAGGCAAGATAATGTAAGAAAAGGCAAGAAAAGTCAACAAAAAGGCAATATAAGGAAAGAAAAGGTGAGTTTAGCCAAGAATAGGCAAAGAAAAGGCAAAAAAAAGGCAAGAAAAAGGCAAGAAAAGGAAAGAAAAGGCAACAAAAGTTGGGATGAGGCCAGAAAAGGCAAGTTAAGATAAGATAAGGCAAGATAAGGCAAGAAAATGCAAGATAAGGCAAGAAAAGGCAAGGATAAGGCAAGATAAGGAAAGAAAAGGCATGATAAGCTAAGAAAAGACAAGGAAAATGCAAGATAAGGAAAGAAAAGGCAAGGAAAAGCCAGAAAAGGCAAGGAAAATGTAAGAAAAGGCAAGATAAGGCAAAATAAGATAAGAAAAGGAAAGAAAAGGCAAGATAAGGCAAAATAAGATAAGAAAAGGAAAGAAAAGGCAAGATAAGGCAAAATAAGATAAGAAAAGGAAAGAAAAGGCAAGATAAGGCAAAATAAGATAAGAAAAGGAAAGAAAGTGCAAGAAAAAGGCAAGATATAAAAAGATAAGGCAAGATAAGGCAAGGAAAAGGAAAGAAAAGGCAAGAAAAGGCAAGGAAAAGGCAAGATAAAGAAAGAAAAGGCAAGAAATTGTAAGATAAGGCAAGAAAAGAAAAGAAAATGGTAGGAAAAGGCAAAAAAGGCAAGAAAATGGCAAGATAAGGAAAGAAAAGGCAAGATAAGGAAAGAAAAGGGAATAAAAGACAAGATAAGGAAAGAAAAGGAAAGAAAAGGCAAGATAAGGCAAGAAAATGCAATATGAGACTAGAAAAGGCAAGCAATGGCAAGGAAAAGGCATCATAGGGAAAAAATGGCAAGATAAGGTAAGAAAAGGCAAGAAAAGGCAAGGAAAAGGTAAGAAAAGGCAAGATAAGGCCAAATAAGGCAACAAAAAAAAAAGAAAAGTCAAAGGAAATGGCTAGATAAGGCAAGAAAAGTCAAGATAACGCAAGATAAGGCAAGGAAAGGCAAGAAAAGATAAGAAAAGGCATGATATGGAAAGAAAAGTCAAGAAAACGCAAGACAAGGCAAGGAAAAGGCAAAAAATGGAAAGATAAGGCAATATAAGGTAAGAAAAGGAAAGAAAAGATAAGGAAAAGGCAAGAAAAGGCAATATATGGAAAGAAAAGTCAAGAAAAGGCAAGATATGGATAGAAAGGTCAAGAAAAGGCAAGATAAGGCAAGAAAAGGCAAGAAAAAGGCAAGATAAGGAAAGAAAAGGCAAGAAAAGGCAAGAAAAGGGCATACAAGGCAAGATAAGGCAAGAAAAGGAAAGAAAATTTAGGATAAGGCAAGAAAACATGATATAAGGCAAGAAAAGGCAAATAAAGGCAAGGAAAAGGCAAGATAAGGATAAAGATGGCAAGATAAGGTAAGAAAAGGCAAGATAAGGCAAGAAAATACATGGAAAAGGTACAAAAAAGCAAGATAAGGCAAAATAAGGGACCACAATAAAAGAAAAGGCAAGAAAATGGCAAGATAAGGAAAGAAAAGATAAGATAATGCAAGAAAAGTTAAGAAAAGGCAAGATAAGGCAAGAAAAGGCAAGATATGAAAAGAAAAGTCAAGAAAAGGCAAGAAAAAGGCAAGATAAGGAAAGAAAAGTAATGAAAAGGCAAGATTAGGCAAGAAAAGGAATTTTAAGGCAAAAAAAGCAAGAAATAGGCAAGATAAGGAAACAAAAGGTAAGAAAAGGCAAGATAAGGAAAGAAAAGGAATAAAAAGGCAAGATAAGGAAAGAAAAGGAAATATAAGGCAAAAAAAGGAATGAAAAGGTAAGATTAGGCAAGAAAAGGCAACATAAGGCAAAAAAAGCAAGAAAATGCAAGGAAAAGGAAAAAAAGGCAAGATATGGAAAGAAAAAGGAATAAGAGGCAAGATAAGGCAAGAAAAGGAAAGAAAATGAAAGAAAAGGCAAGAAAAGGAAGGAAAAGGGAAGATAACGCAAGAAAACACAATATAAGGCAAGAAAAGGCAAGCAAGCCCAAGGAAAAGGCAAGGTAAGGGAAAAAATGGCAAGATAAGGTAAGAAAAGGCAAGATAAGGCAAGAAAAGGCAAGAAAAAGGTAAGAAAAGGCAAGATAAGGCAAAATAAGGAAACAAAAAAAAGAAAAGGCAAGGACATAACAAGATATGGTAAGAGAAGGCAAGATAAGGCAAGAAAACTACAGAAAAGGCAAGAAAAGGTAAGAAAAGGTACGAAAAGGCAAGATATGGAAAGAAAAGTCAAGAAAAGCCAAGATAAATTAAGGAAAAGACAAGAAAAGGCAAGTTAATGCAAGAAAAGGTATGAAAATGAAAGATATGGAAAGAAAAGTCAAGAAAACCCAAGATAAGTTAAGGAAAAGGCAAGAAAAGGCAAGGAAAAGGAAAAAAAAGGCAAGATAAGGAAAGAAAATGCAAGAAAAAGTGAGAAAAGGCAATATATGGAGAGAAAAGTCAAGAAAAGGCAAAATAAGGAAAGGAAAAGGCATGAAAAGGCAAGGAAAAGGCAAGATATGGAAAGAAAAGGCAAGATAAGGTAAGAAAAGGCAAGATAAGGTAAGATAAGGCAAGATAAGGCAAGAAAGGGCAAGAAAAAGCAAGAAATCGTAAGGAAAAGCTAAAAACTGCAAGATAAGGCAGGAAAAGGCAAGATAAGAAAAGAAAAGGCATAATAAGGAAAGAAAAGGCATGATAAGGCAAGAAAAGATAAGGAAAAGGAAAGAAAAGGCAAGAAAAGGCAAGATAAGGAATGAAAAGGCAGGATATGGGAAGAAGCAAGATAAGGGAGAAAAAGGCAAGATAATGTAAGGTAAGGAAAGAAAAGGCAAGATAAGGAAAGAAAAAGGAATAAAAGGCAAGATAAGGCAAGAAAAGGCAACATAAGGCAAGAAAAGGCAATATAACGCAAGAAAAGGCAAGCAAAGGCAAGGAAAAGGCAAGAAAAGGCAAAAAAAGGAAAGAAAAGGCAAGAAAAGGTAAGATACGATAAGATAAGGCAAGTAAAGGCACGAAAAGTCAATAAAAGTCAAGAGAAGGCAAGAAAAGGTATGATAAGGCAACTAAAAGGAAAGATAAGGCAAGATAAGGCAAGAAAAGGTAAGATATGGAAAGAAAAGTTAAGAAAACCCAAGAAAAGGCAAGATATGGATAGAAAAGTCAAGTTAAGGCAAGAAAAGGCAAGATAAGGCAAGAAAAGGCAAGAAAATGTAAGAAAATGTAAGATAAGGCAAGAAAAGGCAAGGAAAAAGCAAGATAAGGAAAAGAAATTGTAAGATAAGGCAAGAAAAGATAAGGAAAAGGGAAGATAAGGAAAGAAAAGGCAAGAAAAAGGCAAGATAAGGAAAGAAAAGGCAAAATAAGGAAAGAAAATGCAAGATAAGGCAAAAAAGGCAATGAAAAAGTAAGAAAAGGCAATATAAGGCAAGATAAGGCAAGAAAAGGAAAGTAAAGAAAAGTAATGAAAAGGCAAAGAAATGGCAAAATAAGGAAAGATAAGGCAAGAAAAGTCAAGATAAGGCAAGAAAAGGAAATATAAGGCAAGATAAGGCAAGAAAAGGCAAGGAAAAGGTAAGAAAAGGCATGAAATGACAAGATAAGGCAAGAAAAGGCAAAAAAAGGCAACACAAGGATAGAAAAGGAAAGAAAAGGCAAGAAAAGGCCAGGAAAAGGCAAGATAAGGGAAGAAAAGGCAAGATAACGCAAGAAAAGGCAAGGAAAAGGCAAGAAAAGGCAAGAAAAAGGTAAGATAAGGAAAGAAAAGGCAATAAAAGGCAAGATAAGGAAAGAAAAGGGAATAAAAGGCAAGATAAGGCAGGATAAGGTAAGAAAAGGCAAATATGTAAAAAAATGGCAAGAAATGGCAAGATAAGGTAAGATAAGGCAAGGAAAGGCAAGAAAAGGAAAGATAAGGCAAGAAAAGGTAAGAAAAAGGTAAGATATAGAAACAAAAGGCAAGAAAAGGCAAGATAAGGCAAAAAAAGGCCAAAAAAGGCAAGATAAGGCTTGAAAAGGCAAGGAAAAGGAAATATAAGGTAAGATAATGCAAGAACAGGTAAGAAAATGGCAAGGAAAGACAAGATAAGGAAAGAAAATGTAAGTTTAGGCAAGAAAAGGAAGGATAAGGTAAGAAACGGTAAGAAAAGGCAAGAAAATGCAAGAAAAGGCAAGATAAGGCAAGAAAATCAAAGAAAAGGTAAGAAAAATAAAGAAAACATAAGAAAAGGAAAGACGAGGCACAGAAAAGGCAAGATAAGAAAAGAAAATGTAAGATAAGGCAAGAAAAGGCATAAAAAGCAAGAAAGGGCAAGAAAAGGCAAGAAAAGACAAGATATGGAAAGAACATTCAAGAAAATGCAAGATAAGGCAAGGAAAATGCAAGATAAGGCAAGATAATGTAAGAAAAGGCAAGAAAAGTCAACGAAAAAGCAATAAAAAAGGCAAGAAAAAGGACAAGAATAGTCCAAGAAAAGGCAAAAAAAAAGGCAAGAAAAAGGCAAGATAAGGAAAGAAAAGGCAATAAAAGGCAGGATGAGGCCAGAAAAGACAAGTTAAGACAAGATATGGCAAGATCAGGCAAGAAAATGCAGGATAAGGCAAGAAAAGGCAAGGATAAGGCAAGATAAGGAAAGAAAAGGCATGATAAGCTAAGAAAAGACAAGGAAAATGCAAGATAAGGAAAGAAATGGCAAAATAAGGGAAGAAAAGGCAAGATAAAGCCAGAAAAGGCAAGGAAAAGGTAAGAAAAGGCAAGATAAGGAAAAATAAGATAAGAAAAGGCAAGACAAGGTAAAATAAGATAAGAAAAGGAAAGAAAGTGCAAGGAAAAGGCAAGAAAAGGCAAGATATGGAAAGAAAAGTCAATAAAAGGCAAGATAAGGCAAGGAAAAGGAAAGAAAAGGAAAGGTAAGGCAAGAAAAGGGAAGGAAAAGGCAAGATAAAGAAAGAAAAGGCAAGAAATTGTAAGATAAGGCAAGAAAAGAAAAGAAAATGCTAGGAAAAAGCAAAAAAGGCAAGAAAATGGCAAGATAAGGAAAGAAATGGCAAGATAAGGAAAGAAAAGGGAATAAAAGACAAGATAAGGTAAGAAAAGGAAAGAAAATGCAAGATAAGGCAAGAAAAGGCAAGCAATGGCAAGGAAAAGCCAAGATAAGGAAAAAAAGGCAAGATAAGGTAAGAAATGGCAAGAAAAGGCAAGGAAATGGTAAGAAGAGGCAAGATAAGGCAAAATAAGGAAAAAAAAAGAAAAGTCAGAGGAAATGGCAAGATACGGCAAGAAAAGTCAAGATAAGGCAAGAAAAAGCAAGAAAAGACAAGAAAAGACAAGAAAAGGCAAGAAAAGTCAAGATAAGGCAAAGAAAGGCAAGAAAAGACAAGAAAAGGCAAGATATGGAAAGAAAAGTCAAGAAAAGGCAAGACAAGGCAAGGAAAAGGCAAGAAATGGAAAGATAAGGCAATATAAGGTAAGAAAAGGAAAGAAAAGATAAGGAAAAGGCAAGAAAAGGCAAGATATGGAATGAAAAGTCAAGAAAAGGCAAGATATGGATAGAAAAGTCAAGAAAAGGATAAGGCAAGAAAAAGCAAGAAAAAGCAAGAAAAAGGCAAGATAACGAAAGAAAAGGCAAGAAAAGGCAAGAAAAGGGAATAAAAGGTAAGATAAGGCAAGAAAAGGAAAGAAAATGTAAGATAAGGCAAGAAAAGGCAAATAAAGGCAAAGAAAACTCAAGATAAGGAAAAATATGGCAAGATAAGGTAAGAAAAGGCAAGATAAGGAAATAAAAGACATGGAAAAGGTAAGAAAAGGCAAGATAAGGCAAAGTAAGGCAACACAATAAAAGAAAAGGCAAGAAAATGGCAAGATAAGGAAAGAAAAGGTAAGATAAGGCAAGAAAAGTTCAAAAAGACAAGATAAAGGAAGAAAAGGCAAGATAATGTAAAAAAATGTATGAAAAGGCAAGATATGGAAAGAAAAGCAAGATAAGGCAAGATACGGCAAGAAAAGGAAAGATAAGGCAAGAAAAGGTAAGAAAAGGCAAGATAAGGAAATAAAATGCAAAAAAAGGAGTGAAAAGGCAAGATATGAAAAGAAAAGTCAAGAAAAGGCAAGGAAAAGGCAAGATAAGGAAAGAAAAGGAATATAAAGGCAAGATTAGGCAAGAAAAGACAATATAAGGCAAAAAAAGCCAGAAATAGGTAAGATAAGGAAACAGAAGGCAAGAAAAGGCAAGATAAGAAAATAAAAGGAATGAAAAGGCAAGATAAGGAAAGAAAAGGCAATATAAGGCAAAAAAAAGGAATGAAAAGGCAAGATTAGGCAATATAAGGCAAAAAAAAGCAAGAAATTGCAAGGAAAAGGGAAAAAAGGAAAGATATGGAAAGAAAAGGGAATAAGAGGCAAGATAAGGCAAGAAAAGGAAAGAAAATGCAAGATAAGGCAAGAAAAAGAAGGAAAAGGGAAGATAACGCAAGAAAACACAATATAAGGTAAGAAAAGGCAAGCAATGGCAAGAAAATGGCAAGATAAGGGAAAAAAGGCAAGATAAGGTAAGAAAAGGCAAGATAAGGCAAGAAAAGGCAAGGAAAAGGTAAGAAAAGGAAAGATATGGCAAAGTAAGAAAACAAAAAAAAAGGAAAAGGCAAGGACATAACAAGATAAGGAAAGAATAGGTAAGATAAGGCAAGAAAACAACAGATAAGAAAAAAAAAGGCAAGTTAAGGCAAGAAAAGGTATGAAAAGGCAAGATATGGAAAGAAAAGTCAAGAAAAGCCAAGATAAGTTAAGGAAAAGGCAAGAAAAGGCAAGTTAAAGGAAGAAAAGGTGTGAAAAGGAAAGATATGGAAAGAAAAGTCAGGAAAAGCCAAGATAAGTTAAGGAAAAGGCAAGAAAAGGCAAGTTAAAGGAAGAAAAGGTGTGAAAAGGAAAGATATGGAAAGAAAAGTCAGGAAAAGCCAAGATAAGTTAAGGAAAAGGCAAGAAAAGGCAAGGAAATGGCAAAAAAAGGCAAGATAAGGAAAAAAAAGGCAAGAAAAGGTAAGAAAAGGCAATATATGGATAGAAAAGTCAAGAAAAGGCAAAATAAGGCAAGGAAAAGGCATGAAAAGGCAAGGAAAAGGCAAGATATGGAAAGAAAAGGCAAGATAAGGTAAGAAAAGGCAAGATAAGGAAAGATAAGGCAAGATAAGGCAAGAAAGGGCAAGAAAAAGCAAAAAATTGCAAGGAAAAGCTAAAAACTGCAAGATAAGGCAGGAAAATGCAAGATAAGAAATGAAAAGGCATGATAAGGCAAGAAAAGGCATGATAAGGCAAGAAAAGATAAGGAAAAGGAAAGATAAGGAAAGAAAAGGCAAGAAAAGGAAAGACAAGGCATGAAAAGGTAGGATAAGGGAAGAAGCAAGATAAGGGAAAAAAAGGCAAGATAATGTAAGGTAAGGAAAGAAAAGGCAAGATAAGGAAAGAAAAAGGAATAAAAGGAAAGATAAGGAAAGATAAGGGAAGAAAAGGCAATATAAGGCTAGGAAAGGCAAGCAAAGGGAAGGAAAAGGCAAGAAAAGGCAAAAAATGAAAGAAAATGCAAGAAAAGGTAAGATAAGATAAGATAAGATAAGGCAAGAAAAGTCAAGAAAAGTCAAGAAAAGGCAAGAAAATGTAAGATAAGGCAACTAAAAGGAAAGAAAAGGCAAGAAAAGGTAAGAAACGGAAAGATATGGAATGAAAATTCAAAAAAGGCAAGATATGGATAGAAAAGTCAAGAAAAGGCAAGAACAGGCAAGAAAAGAAAAGATAAGGCAAGAAAAGGCAAGGTAAGAAAATGCAAGAAAATGTAAGATGATGCAAGAAAAGGCAAGGAAAAGGCAAGGTAAGGAAAGAAAAGGCATGATAAGGCAAGAAAAGATAAGGAAAAGGCAAGATAAGGAAAGAAAAGGCAAGGAAAAGGTAAGATAAGGAAAGAAAAGGCAAAATAAGGAAAGAAAAGGCAAGATAAGGCAAGATAAGGCAAGAAAAGGCAAGGAAAAGGTAAGAAAAGGCAATATAAGGCAAGAAAAGGCAAGGAAGTAAAGAAAAGGCAAGGAAATGGAAAAATAAGGAAAGAAAAGGCAAGATAAGGCAAGAAAAGTCAAGATAAGGCAAGAAAAGGCAATATAAGGCAAGATAAGGCAAGAAAAGGAAAGATATGGCAAAAAAATGCAAGAAAAAGGTAAGAAAAGGCAAGAAATGGCAAGATAAGGCAAGAAAAGGTAAAAAACGGCAACACAAGGATAGAAAGGGAAAGAAAAGGCAAGAAAAGGCCAGGAAAAGGCAAGCTAAGGAAAGAAAAGGCAAGATAACGCAAGAAAAGGCAAGGAAAAGGCAAGAAAAGGCAAGAAAAAGGTAAGATATGGTAAGCTAAGGCAAGATAAGGCAAGATAAGGCAAGAAAGGGCAAGAAAAAGCAAGAAATCACAAGGAAAAGCTACAAATTACAAGATAAGAAAAGAAAAGGCATGATAAGGCAAGAAAAGATAAGGAAAAGGAAAGATAAGGAAAGAAAAGACAAGAAAAGGCAAGATAAAGAATGAAAAGGCAGGATATGGGAAGAAGCAAGATAAGGGAAAAAAAGGCAAGATAATGTAAGGTAAGAAAAGAAAAGGCAGGATAAGGAAAGAAAAAGGAATAAAAGGCAAGATAAGGCAAGAAAAGGCAAGATAAGGCAAGAAAAGGCAATATAAGGCAAGAAAAGGCAAGCAAAGGCAAGGAAAAGGCAAGAAAAGGCAAAAAAAGAAAAGAAAAGGCAAGAAAAGGTAAGATAAGATAAGATAAGGCAAGAAAAGTCAAGAAAAGTCAAGAAAAGGCAAGAAAAGGTAAGATAAGGCAACTAAAAGGCAAGATAAGGCAAGAAAAGGAAAGATATGGAAAGAAAAGTCAAGAAAAGTCAAGAAAAGGCAAGAAAAGGCAAGATATGGATAGAAAAGTCAAGTTAAGGCAAGAAAGGGAAAGAAAAGGCAAGGAAAAGGCAAGATAAGGAAAGAAAAGGCAAAATAAGGAAGGAAAAGGCAAGATAATGCAAGAAAAGGCAAGGAAAAAGTTAGAAAATGCAATATAAGGCAAGATAAGGCAAGAAAAGGAAAGGAAAGTAAAGAAAAAGGCAAGGAAATGGCAAAATAAAGAAAGAAAAGGCAAGATAAGGCAAGAAAAGTCAAGATAAGGCAAGAAAAGGCAATATAAGCCAAGATAAGGCAAGAAAAGGAAAGATATGGCAAGAGAAGGCAAGGAAAAGGTAAGAAAAGGCATGAAATGGCAAGATAAGGCAAGAAAAGGCAAAAAAAGGCAACACAAGGATAGAAAAGGAAAGAAAAGGCAAGAAAAGGCCAGGAAAAGGCAAGATAAGGAAAGAAAAGGCAAGATAACGCAAGAAAAGGCAAGGAAAAGGTAAGAAAAGGCAAGAAAAAGGTAAGATAAGGAAAGAAAAGGCAATAAAAGGCAAGATAAGGAAAGAAAAGGGAATAAAAGGCAAGATAAGGCAGGATAAGGTAAAAAAGGCAAATATGTAAAAAATGGCAAGAAATGGAAAGATAAAGTAAGATAAGGCAAGGAAAGGCAAGAAAAGGAAAGATAAGGCAAGAAAAGGTAAGATATTGAAACAAAAGGCAAGATAAGGCAAAAAAAGGCAAGATAAGGCTTGAAAAGGCAAGGAAAAGGAAATATAAGGCAAGATAATGCAAGAAAAGGTAAGGAAATGGCAAGGAAAGGCAAGATAAGGAAAGAAAATGTAAGATAAGACAAGAAAAGGAAGGATAAGGTAAGAAATGGTAAGATAAGGCAAGAAAATGCAAGAAAAGGCAAAATAAGGCAAGAAAATAAAAAAAAGGCAAGAAAAATAAAGAAAACATAAGAAAAGGAAAGAAAAGAAAAGGCACAGAAAAGGCAAGATAAGAAAAGAAAATGCAAGATAAGGCATAAAAAAGCAAGAAAGGGTAAAATAAGGCAAGAAAAGACAAGATATGGAAAGAAAATTCAAGAAAAGGCAAGATAAGGCAAGGAAAATGCAAGATAAGGCAAGATAATGTAAGAAAAGCCAAGAAAAGTCAACGAAAAGGCAATATAAGGAAAGAAAAGGCAAGAAAAGGTGAGTTAAGCCAACAATAGGCAAAGAAAAGGCAAAAAAAAGGCAAGAAAAAGGCAAGATAAGGAAAGGAAAGGCAATAAAAGGTAGGATGAGGCTAGAAAAGGCAAGTTAAGACAAGATAAGGGAAGATAAGGCAAGAAAATGCAAGATAAGGCAAGAAAAGGAAAGGATAAGGCAAGATAAGGAAAGAAAAGGCATGATAAGCTAATAAAAGAAAAGGAAAATGCAAGATAAGGAAAGAAATGGCAAAATAAGGGAAGAAAAGGTAAGATAAGGAAAAATAAGATAAGAAAAGGAAAGAAAAGGCAAGATAAGGCAAAATAAGATAAGAAAAAGAAAGAAAGTGCAAGGAAAAGGCAAGAAAAGGCAAGATAAGGCAAAATAAGATAAGAAAAAGAAAGAAAGTGCAAGGAAAAGGCAAGAAAAGGCAAGATATGGAAAGAAAAGTCAAGATAAGGCAAGGAAAAGGAAAAGGAAAAAAAGGTAAGAAAAGGAAAGGAAAAGGCAAGATATGGATAGAAAAGTCAAGAAAAGGTAAGAAAAGGCAAGATAAGGAAAGAAAAAGGAATAAAAGGCAAGATAAGGCAAGAAAAGACAATATAAGGCAAGAAAAGGCAAGCAAAGGCAAGGAAAAGGCAAGAAAAGGCAAAAAAAGGAAAGAAAAGGCAAGAAAAGGTAAGATAAGATAAGATAAGGCAAGATAAGGCAAGAAAAGTCAAGAAAAGTCAAGAAAAGTCAAGAAAAGGTAAGATAAGGGAACTAAAAGGAAAGAAAAGCAAAGAAAAGACAAGAAAAGGAAAGATATGGAATGAAAAGTCAAGAAAAGGCAAGAAAAGGCAAGATATGGATAGAAAAGTCAAGATAAGGCAAGAAAGGCAAGAAAAGGAAAGATAAGGCAAGAAAAGGAAAGGTAAGCAAATGCAAGAAAATTTAAGATAAGGCAAGAAAAGGCAAGGAAAAGGCAAGATAAGGAAAGAAAAGGCATGATAAGGCAAGAAAAGATAAGGAAAAGGCAAGATAAGGAAAGAAAAGGCAAGGAAAAGGTAAGATAAGGAAAGAAAAGGCAAGATACGGCAAGAAAAGGCAAGGAAAAGGTAAGAAAAGGCAATATAAGGCAAGAAAAGGCAAGGAAAGTAAAGAAAAGACCAGGAAATGGAAAAATAAGGAAAGAAAAGGTATGATAAGGCAAGAAAAGTCAAGATAAGGCAAGAAAAGGCAATATCAGGCAAGATTGATGTGAGACCATCCAACAACGAGCATGGAGCATTGCGTGTTCCAATTGGGCCGATTACAAGAGCACGGGCCAAGAAGCTTCAAGCTGAACTGAATGGATTTATTGAAGGCATTCGGACTCAAGTTGAATCAAGCAAGCCCAAGGACGACCTAGAAGGCCATGTTAAGCCCATACACGTTATTGGTGCTATTTTAGAAGCCTAGCATGCGCAAGATTCTTTTGGATGCATGCAAACAGAATTTCAGCTTATCTTGGACATGCATCCCTAAATTTTAGGAACTTCTTTTCCTATGTTTTAGGACGTGATATTTACTAGATATTCTAGTATCTATCTTAGTTTAGTTTGTTTTTCCTACTTAGTGAATAATTAGGCCAGAATCCCTTTTATTTAGGAGGTGAGTTTTGGCCAGCTTTGAACTCCTTATTTGGAGTTAGTTTTTGTTTAGGAATGTTTGAGACTTTTGGGGCCTATATAAAGGGACTCCTAGCAATAAAAACGGGACAACCTTTTATTCATTCAGAATATACTTAGCTATTGCTAGTTTGTGAGTTTTGATACTCATTGTGTGTTCTTGGTTAGGCTAGTGCGTCGCTTAGCTAGGGCAACGTATTTCACTTATCAAACAGATTATCCACCTCTGTTTGTGGCGTGATTCGACTTAAGGACTTGGGTTCTTGACTTCCATTGTTCGGGTTGCGGTGAGACATCACCAAGGTTCGTGCACTGCGTAGTTGGAGTTGGAGTCTTTCTCATCCATCAAGTAGCAGCGGTCCGTTCGTGTGGAATTCCCAGCGAGTTTTACATCATTTGGTATCAGAGCTACGGCTTGCTACTACCTTTAATTTCGTTTTACTAAGTTCAGCTTACAATTCGTCTTTGTTTTGTTGCCGAACTTGAGTAGAGTTTGTTTGGTTGCATTCGGTTGAGACAAGAGAGAAAAGAAAGAGAGCGAATACAATCAGAAAAGAAAAGAAAGAAAAGGGAAAAGAAAAGAAAGGAAAGAAAGAAAAGAGAGAGTACGCACCAAACAGGAATTGCAAGACTAAATAGGCATTTGCAAGAAAGAGGAAGCGCCTAGGGCAAGGAGAAACGTGCAAGACCAAAGAGGGAGACCAAGTAGAGCCTTCTAAACGCAAGAAAACAAGCGGATAACATTCTGTTTGTTTGGTGAAATTGTAGTTCAAGCAAAGGCGGTGCTAGCTTTAGTAAGAACATACAAGTATCACGAGTGGAAAAAGGCAAGAGTGTGTGAGCTCATTAGAGAGAAAAGCCAAATATTTGAGCGCAAACACGAGGGAACTTGAGTGCACCTTACATTGAGAGAAACACGTAAGGGAGTGAACTTGTGAGGCCATATTTTTTTTACTAACCAAGTTTTCTTGCAGCATGTCTCACGAAGGTGAGGGAGAAAAGGAGGGAACCTTGGCCCAAGTTGACATTAAGTTGCTCACGGAGGCTCTAACAAGGAATTTCCAACGCATGATGCAAGCTGAAATTGAGCCTATACGCGAACAAATGAGTGCAATGGAGCGAGCTAGCACAAGTCATGCACCAAGAAGGAGAGCACCAAAAGAGTCAAGTGGAGAAGATTCTGACCATGAAGAAGATGCAAGATCCACAAGGAACTATAGGAGGCCGAGAGTTGAACAACCCATACGAGGCGAAATTCATGCACGTAGAGGGAGAGCGCCTATAGAAGCATGTGGAGAAGAATCTGACCCTGACGAAGATGCAAGATCCACAAGGAACTATAGTAGGCCGAGAGTTGAACGCCATCCTAGGGAGGCAAGGCAAAGAGAGGATGACAACATAGGAAGCATTAAACTAAAAATACCTACCTTTGCTAGTCGTTCTGATCCGGAAGCTTACTTGGAGTGGGAGAAGAAAATTGAATTTGTGTTTGATTGCCACAATCATTCCGAAGCAAAGAAGGTAAAACTTGCCATCACTGAGTTTACTGATTATGCTATAACTTGGTGGGATCAACTTGTGACAAGCAGGAGGCGTAATGGAGAGCGCCCTATAGCTACTTGGGAGGGAATGAAAGTGGTGATGCAGAAGAGGTTTGTTCCAAGTCATTACTATAGGGAGCTATACAAGAAGTTACAAGGCATGAGGCAAGGGAGCTTGAGTGTGGAGGAATTTTACAAGCAAATGGAGCTAGCCATGATAAGAGCTGATGTTGAGGAAGATAGAGAAGCTACCATGGCAAGATTTCTGAATGGACTCAATTCTGAGATCCAAGACAAAGTAGAGTTGCAACACTATGTGGAGTTGGAGGACATGGTGCACATGGCCACCAAGATTGAGAAGCAACTAAAGAGAGGAGGAGGAACAAGAGCTACATCAGGTTCTAATTGGAAGCCGAGTTATCCAAGGAAGTTTGACAAACCACAGGCTACCAAAGAAGGGCAAAAATCCGAGAGTTCCAACACCAACTCTCAGAAGAAGGTGGAGGCCCCTCCCGCAAGAAACCGTGACATTAAGTGCTTTAAGTGTCAAGGAAGGGGTCATATATCTAGTCAATGCCCCAACAAGCAGATCATGGTGATTAGAGAAAATGGGGAGATTGAAACTGAAGGAGAGGAGTCGGAGCATGAAAGCCTACCCTCATTGAAGGATCTGTCCGAGGAGGAGTATCACGCACCCGGGGGACTTACCCTAGTCAGTAGGCGAGCCTTGAACTCCCAAGCCAAAGAAGAAGATGATGCAGCCCAAAGAGAAAACATCTTTCACACAAGGTGTTATGTTAAAGACAAAGTGTGTAGTGTCATCATTGATGGAGGGAGTTGTGTTAATGTAGCAAGTACCACTATGGTTGAGAAGCTAGGGTTGCGCACTGAAAAACACCCTAAACCATACAAGCTACAATGGCTGAATGATAGTGGAGAAGTGAGAGTGATGAAGCAAGTATTAGTGGCCTTTCGCATTGGCAATTATGAAGATGAGGTGTTATGTGACGTGGTACCAATGCAAGCGGGTCACCTACTGTTGGGAAGGCCATGGCAGTTTGATAGAAGAGTAACTCATAATGGCTACACCAACAAGTACTCGTTCATACTCAAGAAGCGGTTGATCACCTTAGCACCCTTGGCACCATCACAAGTCTGTGAGGATCAAAGGAAGTTGCAAATTGAATGTGATGAAAAGAAAAGGAGTGATCAAAAGAAAAAGATTGAGAGGAGAGAAGAAGCCGAAAAACAGAAAGAAAAAATGGCCAAAAGAGAGAAAATACTTGAGAGAACAAAAGAAGCCGGAAAAACAGAAATAAAGTCGGCCATTGAGAGAAAATCCGAGGGATGGAAAAGAAACTACTATGTGAGAGCAAGTGAGATTAAGCAAGCTTGTTTTGAAAAACAGTCTATGATCTTACTTCGGTATAGGGAGACACTTTTGGTTGCTAACGAGCTTGAGCCACATTTGCCAAGCATGGTTAAATCTCTTTTACAGGATTTTGAGGATGTATTCCCCAATGAGCTACCACCAGGTTTGCCACCAATAAGGGGAATTGAACATCAGATTGACTTCGTTCCGGGAGCATCAATTCCAAACCGACCAGCTTATAGAAGCAATCCGGAGGAGACGAAAGAACTTGAGAAGCAAGTCAATGAACTTTTGGAGAAAGGGTACGTGAGAGAGAGCATGAGTCCATGCGCTGTTCCGGTCTTACTTGTGCCAAAGAAAGATGGATCATGGAGGATGTGTGTTGATTGTCGCGCTGTCAACAACATTACGGTAAAATATCGTCACCCTATTCCTCGTTTAGATGACATGTTGGATGAGTTGTATGGTTCTTGCATGTTTTCAAAGATTGATTTGAAAAGTGGTTATCATCAGATTCGCATGAAAGAAGGTGATGAATGGAAAACAGCGTTTAAAACGAAGTATGGTTTGTATGAATGGATGGTCATGCCTTTTGGATTATCTAATGCACCTAGTACATTCATGCGCCTTATGAATCATGTTTTACGTCCATTCATTGGCAAATTTGTAGTTGTTTACTTTGATGATATACTCATTTATAGCAAGAGCATTGAGGAGCACGTAGAGCACTTGAAATCTGTTTTGATTGCACTTAGGGAGGATCGATTATTTGCTAACTTGAAGAAGTGCACCTTTTGCACAGATAAGCTTGTATTCTTGGGTTTTGTTGTTAGTGCTGAAGGAATATAGGTTGATGAAGAAAAGATAAAGGCAATTAGGGATTGGCCGACCCCCACAAACATTGCACATGTTCGAAGCTTCCATGGACTAGCAAGCTTCTACCGAAGATTTGTGAAAGATTTTAGCACCATAGCCGCACCACTCACCGAAGTCATTAAGAAGAGCGTTGGATTCAGCTGGGGAGAAGCGCAAGAGAAAGCATTTCAATTACTCAAAGAGAAGTTGACGAATGCTCCTTTATTAGCTTTACCTAATTTTTCTAAAACGTTTGAAGTTGAGTGTGATGCTTCAGGTGTAGGAATTGGCGCTGTACTCATGCAAGATCGACGGCCAATTGCCTATTTCAGCGAGAAATTAAGCGGAGCACCTCTAAACTATCCGACCTATGACAAAGAGTTGTATGCTTTAATTCGGACATTGGAGACATGGCAGCACTACTTGTGGCCCAAGGAATTCGTGATACACACTGATCATGAATCGTTGAAGCACTTGAAAGGGCAACACAAGCTGAATAAGAGGCATGCACG
The DNA here is from genome assembly GCA_963995505.1 of Hypericum androsaemum. NCBI lineage: Eukaryota > Viridiplantae > Streptophyta > Magnoliopsida > Malpighiales > Hypericaceae > Hypericum > Hypericum androsaemum. Next base: position 9,815,022 of record OZ023188.1, read on the forward strand.
CTGGGTAGAATTCATTGAGACATTTCCTTATGTCATTCGCTACAAGCAAGGTAAGGAAAATGTGGTTGCCGATGCACTATCACGGAGGTATGCCTTGATCTCAACTCTTGATGCTAAGTTACTTGGTTTTGAACACATCAAAGAGTTGTATGCTGAAGATATTGATTTTGGTGATCTATTCCGAGCTACGGAGAAGGGTGCGAGTAATAAATTCTTTCGGAATGAAGGTTACCTATTTCGTGAAAACAAACTTTGTGTGCCTAATTGTTCTATGCGAGAATTGCTTATGCAGGAGGCACATGGAGGAGGATTGATGGGGCACTTTGGAATCGCAAAGACCTTGGCAATGCTACAAGATCATTTCTTTTGGCCACACATGAAGAGGGATGTTGAAAGAGTTTGTGGCCGTTGCATCACTTGCAAGCAAGCCAAGTCAAAGGTAAAACCCCATGGTTTGTATACTCCACTACCTATACCTAGTGAGCCTTGGATTGATATTTCTATGGACTTTGTGTTAGGACTTCCTAGGACTAAGCGTGGACGAGATTCTATCTTTGTGGTAGTGGATAGATTTTCTAAGATGGCACATTTTATTCCATGTCATAAAACTGATGATGCTTCTAATGTTGCTGATTTGTTCTTTAGAGAAATTGTTAGATTGCATGGCATGCCTAGGATAATTATTTCTGATAGAGATGCTAAATTCTTGAGCTATTTTTGGAAGACCTTGTGGTGCAAGTTAGGTACTAAGTTGTTATTCTCTACTACTTGTCATCCACAAACTGATGGTCAAACTGAAGTTGTGAATAGAACTCTATCTATACTCTTAAGAGCACTTATTAAGCATAACATTAAGAATTGGGAGGAATGTTTGCCACATGTTGAATTTGCTTACAATCGATCAGTTCATTCTGCTACTCAATTCTCACCATTTGAGCTTGTTTATGGATTTAATCCTTTGACTCCATTGGATTTGTCACCTTTACCTTTGAGTGAGCATGTTAATTTCGATGGCAAGAAGAAGGCAGAATTTGTCAAGCAATTACATGAAAAGGCAAGGCTGAATATTGAGAAGAGAACGGAGCACTATGCAAGGCAAGCCAACAAAGGACGGCACAAAGTTGTCTTTGAGCCTGGTGAATGGGTTTGGTTGCATATGCGAAAGGAGCGTTTTCCCGTTCAACGTCGCTCCAAGTTACTACCTCATGGAGATGGTCCATTCCAAGTTTTAGAGCGCATTAATGACAATGCCTACAAGCTTGATCTACCTGGTGAGTATAATGTAAGTGCTACATTTAATGTTGCTGACTTAAGCCCTTTTGATGCAGGTGAAGATTTGAGGGCAAATCCTTTTCAAGAGAGGGGGAATGATGTGAGACCATCCAACAACGAGCATGGAGCATTGCGTGTTCCAATTGGGCCGATTACAAGAGCACGGGCCAAGAAGCTTCAAGCTGAACTGAATGGATTTATTGAAGGCATTCGGACTCAAGTTGAATCAAGCAAGCCCAAGGACGACCTAGAAGGCCATGTTAAGCCCATACACGTTATTGGTGCTATTTTAGAAGCCTAGCATGCGCAAGATTCTTTTGGATGCATGCAAACAGAATTTCAGCTTATCTTGGACATGCATCCCTAAATTTTAGGAACTTCTTTTCCTATGTTTTAGGACGTGATATTTACTAGATATTCTAGTATCTATCTTAGTTTAGTTTGTTTTTCCTACTTAGTGAATAATTAGGCCAGAATCCCTTTTATTTAGGAAGGTGAGTTTTGGCCAGCTTTGAACTCCTTATTTGGAGTTAGTTTTTGTTTAGGAATGTTTGAGACTTTTGGGGCCTATATAAAGGGACTCCTAGCAATAAAAACGGGACAACCTTTTATTCATTCAGAATATACTTAGCTATTGCTAGTTTGTGAGTTTTGATACTCATTGTGTGTTCTTGGTTAGGCTAGTGCGTCGCTTAGCTAGGGCAACGTATTTCACTTATCAAACAGATTATCCACCTCTGTTTGTGGCGTGATTCGACTTAAGGACTTGGGTTCTTGACTTCCATTGTTCGGGTTGCGGTGAGACATCACCAAGGTTCGTGCACTGCGTAGTTGGAGTTGGAGTCTTTCTCATCCATCAAGTAGCAGCGGTCCGTTCGTGTGGAATTCCCAGCGAGTTTTACATCAAAGATAAGGCAAGAAAAGGAAAGATATGGCAAGAAAAGGCAAGGAAAAGGTAAGAAAAGGCAAGAAATGGCAAGAAAAGGCAAAAAAAGGCAACACAAGGATAGAAAAGGAAAGAAAAGGCAAGAAAAGGCCAGGAAAAGGCAAGATAAGGAAAGAAAAGGCAAGCTAACGAAAGAAAAGGCAAGGAAAAAGCAAGAAAAGACAAGAAAAGGGTAAGATAAGGAAAGAAAAGGCAATAAAAGGCAAGATAAGGAAAGAAAAGGGAATAAAAGGCAAGATAAGGCAGGATAAGGTAAGAAAAGGCAAATATGTAAAAAAATGGCAAGAAATGGCAAGATAAGGTAAGATAAGGCAAGGAAAGTCAAGGTAAGAAAAGGAAAGATAAGGCAAGAAAAGGTAAGAAAAAGGTAAGATATAGAAACAAAAGGCAAGAAAAGGCAAGATAAGGCAAGAAAAGGCAAGGTAAGGCTTGAAAAGGCAAGTAAATGGAAATATTAGGCAAGATAATGCAAGAAAAGGTAAGGAAATGGAAAGGAAAGGCAAGATAAGGAAAGAAAATGCAAGATAAGGCAAGAAAAGCAATGATAAGGTAAGAAACGGCAAGATAAGGAAAGAAAATGCAAGATAAGGCAAGAAAAGGAATGATAAGGTAAGAAACGGCAAGATAAGGCAAGAAAATCAAAGAAAAGGCAAGAAAAATAAAGAAAACATAAGAAAAGGAAAGAAAAGGCAAGATAAGAAAAGAAAATGCAAGATAAGGCAAGAAAAGGCATAAAAAGCAAGAAAGGGCAAGATAAGGCAAGAAAAGGCAAGATATGGAAAGAAAATTCAAGAAAAGGCAAGATAAGGCAAGGAAAATGCAAGATAAGGCAAGATAATGTAATAAAAGGCAAGAAAAGTAGATGAAAAGGCAATATAAGGAAAGAAAAGGAAAGAAAAGGTAAGTCAAGCCAAGAATAGGCAAAGAAAAGGCAAAAAAAAGTCAAGAAAAAGGCAAGATAAGGAAAGAAAAGGCAAGATAAGGAAAGAAAAGGCAATAAAAGGTAGGATGAGGCCAGAAAAGGCAAGTTAAGACAAGATAAGGCAAGATAAGGCAAGAAAATGCAAGATAAGGCAAGAAAAGGCAAGGATAAGGAAAGATAAGGAAAGAAAAGGCATGATAAGCTAAGAAAAGTCAAGGAAAATGTAAGATAAGGAAAGAAATGGCAAAATAAGGGAAGAAAAGGCAAGTTAAAGCCAGAAAATGCAAGGAAAAGGTAAGAAAAGGCAAGATAAGGCAAAATAAGATAAGAAAAGGAAAGAAAAGGCAAGATAAGGCAAAATAAGATAAGAAAAGGAAAGAAAGTACAAGGAAAAGATAAGAAAAGGCAAGATTTGAAAAGAAAAGTCAAGAAAAGGCAAGATAAGTCAAGGAAAGGGAAAGAAAGGCAAGAAATGGAAAGGAAAGTAAAGAAAAGGCAAGGAAATGGCAAAATAAAGAAAGAAAAGGCAAGTTAAGGCAAGAAAAGTCAAGATAAGGAAAGAAAAGGCAATATAAGGCAAGATAAGGCAAGAAAAGGAAAGATATGGCAAGAGAAGGCAAGGAAAAGGTAAGAAAAGGCATGAAATGGCAAGATAAGGCAAGAAAAGGCAAAAAAAGGCAACACAAGGATAGAAAAGGAAAGAAAAGGCAAGAAAAGGCCAGGAAAAGGCAAGATAAGGAAAGAAAAGGCAAGATAACGCAAGAAAAGGTAAGGAAAAGGTAAGAAAAGGCAAGAAAAAGGTAAGATAAGGAAAGAAAAGGCAATAAAAGGCAAGATAAGGAAAGAAAAGGGAATAAAAGGCAAGATAAGGCAGGATAAGGTAAAAAAGGCAAATATGTAAAAAATGGCAAGAAATGGCAAGAGAAAGTAAGATAAGGCAAGGAAAGGCAAGAAAAGGAAAGATAAGGCAAGAAAAGGTAAGATATTGAAACAAAAGGAAAGAAAAGGCAAGATAAGGCAAAAAAAGGCAAGATAAGGCTTGAAAAGGCAAGGAAAAGGAAATATAAGGCAAGATAATGCAAGAAAAGGTAAGGAAATGGCAAGGAAAGGCAAGATAAGGAAAGAAAATGTAAGATAAGACAAGAAAAGGAAGGATAAGGTAAGAAATGGTAAGATAAGGCAAGAAAATGCAAGAAAAGGCAAGATAAGGCAAGAAAATCAAAAAAAAGGCAAGAAAAATAAAGAAAACATAAGAAAAGGAAAGAAAAGAAAAGGCACAGAAAAGGCAAGATAAGAAAAGAAAATGCAAGATAAGGCATAAAAAAGCAAGAAAGGGCAAAATAAGGCAAGAAAAGACAAGATATGGAAAGAAAATTCAAGAAAAGGCAAGATAAGGCAAGGAAAATGCAAGATAAGGCAAGATAATGTAAGAAAAGCCAAGAAAAGTCATTGAAAAGGCAATATAAGGAAAGAAAAGGCAAGAAAAGGTGAGTTAAGCCAAGAATAGGCAAAGAAAAGGCAAAAAAAAGGCAAGAAAAAGGAAAGATAAGGAAAGGAAAGGCAATAAAAGGTAGGATGAGGCTAGAAAAGGCAAGTTAAGACAAGATAAGTGAAGATAAGGCAAGAAAATGCAAGATAAGGCAAGAAAAGGCAAGGATAAGGCAAGATAAGGAAAGAAAAGGCATGATAAGCTAAGAAAAGACAAGGAAAATGCAAGATAAGGAAAGAAATGGAAAAATAAGGGAAGAAAAGGTAAGATAAGGAAAAATAAGATAAGAAAAGGAAAGAAAAGGCAAGATAAGGCAAAATAAGATAAGAAAAAGAAAGAAAGTGCAAGGAAAAGGCAAGAAAAGGCAAGATAAGGCAAAATAAGATAAGAAAAAGAAAGAAAGTGCAAGGAAAAGGCAAGAAAAGGCAAGATATGGAAAGAAAAGTCAAGAAAAGGCAAGATAAGGCAAGGAAAAGGAAAAGGAAAAAAAGGCAAGAAAAGGAAAGGAAAAGGCAAGATATGGATAGAAAAGTCAAGAAAAGGTAAGAAAAGGCAAGATAAGGAAAGAAAAAGGAATAAAAGGCAAGATAAGGCAAGAAAAGACAATATAAGGCAAGAAAAGGCAAGCAAAGGCAAGGAAAAGGCAAGAAAAGGAAAAAAAAGGAAAGAAAAGCCAAGAAAAGGTAAGATAAGATAAGATAAGGCAAGATAAGGCAAGAAAAGTCAAGAAAAGGCAAGAAAAGTCAAGAAAAGGTAAGATAAGGCAACTAAAAGGAAAGAAAAGGCAAGAAAAGACAAGAAAAGAAAAGATATGGAATGAAAAGTCAAGAAAAGGCAAGAAAAGGCAAGATATGGATAGAAAAGTCAAGATAAGGCAAGAAAGGCAAGAAAAGGAAAGATAAGGCAAGAAAAGGCAAGGGAAGAAAATGCAAGAAAATGCAAGATAATGCAAGATAATGTAATAAAAGGCAAGAAAAGTCGATGAAAAGGCAATATAAGGAAAGAAAAGGAAAGAAAAGGTGAGTCAAGCCAAGAATAGGCAAAGAAAAGGCAAAAAAAAGTCAAGAAAAAGGCAAGATAAGGAAAGAAAAGGCAATAAAAGGTAGGATGAGGCCAGAAAAGGCAAGTTAAGACAAGATAAGGCAAGATAAGGCAAGAAAATGCAAGATAAGGCAAGAAAAGGCAAGGATAAGGAAAGATAAGGAAAGAAAAGGCATGATAAGCTAAGAAAAGACAAGGAAAATGTAAGATAAAGAAAGAAATGGCAAAATAAGGGAAGAAAAGGCAAGTTAAAGCCAGAAAATGCAAGGAAAAGGTAAGAAAAGGCAAGATAAGGCAAAATAAGATAAGAAAAGGAAAGAAAAGGCAAGATAAGGCAAAATAAGATAAGAAAAGGAAAGAAAGTACAAGGAAAAGACAAGAAAAGGCAAGATTTGAAAAGAAAAGTCAAGAAAAGGCAAGATAAGTCAAGGAAAGGGAAAGAAAAGGCAACATGAGGCAAGATAAAGAAAGAAAAGGCAAGAAATTGTAAGATAAGGCAAGAAAAGAAAAGAAAATGCTAGGAAAAGGAAAAAAAGGCAAGAAAATGGCAAGATAAGGAAAGAAAAGGCAAGATAAGGAAAGAAAAGGGAATAAAAGACAAGATAAGGCAAGAAAAGGAAAGAAAAGACAAGATAAGGCAAGAAAATACTATATGAGGCTAGAAAAGGCAAGATAAGGCAAGAAAAATCAAGATAAGGCAAGAAAAGGCAAGAAAAGGCAAACTATGGAAAGAAAAGTCAAAAAAAGGCAAGACAAGGCAAGGAAAAGGCAAGAAATGGCAAGATAAGACAATATATGGTAAGAAAAGATAAGGAAAAGGCAAGAAAATGCAAGATATGGAAAGAAAAGTCAAGAAAAGGCAAGATATGGATAGAAAAGTCAAGAAAAGGCAAGATAAGGCAAGATAAGGCAAGAAAAGGCAAGGAAAATGCAAGATAAGGAAAGAAAAGGCAAGAAAGGGGAATAAAAGGCAAGATAAGGCAAGAAAAGGAAAGAAAATGTAAGATAAGGCAAGAAAACATGATATAAGGCAAGAAAAGGCAAGGAAAAGGCAAGATAAGAAAAAAGATGGCAAGATAAGGTAAGAAAAGGCAAGATAAGGCAAGAAAAAGGCATGGAAAAGGTAAGAAAAGGCAAGATAAGGCAAGAAATGGAAAGGAAAGTAAAGAAAAGGCAAGGAAATGGCAAAATAAGGAAAGAAAAGGCAAGATAAGGCAAGAAAAGTCAAGATAAGGAAAGAAAAGGCAATATAAGGCAAGATAAGGCAAGAAAAGGAAAGATATGGCAAGAGAAGGCAAGGAAAAGGTAAGAAAAGGCATGAAATGGCAAGATAAGGCAAGAAAAGGCAAAAAAAGGCAACACAAGGATAGAAAAGGAAAGAAAAGGTAAGAAAAAGAAAGGAAAAGGCAAGATAAGGAAAGAAAAGCCAAGTTAACGCAAGAAAAGGCAAGGAAAAGGCAAGAAAAGGCAAGAAAAAGGTAAGATAAGGAAAGAAAAGGCAATAAAAGGCAAGATTAGGAAAGAAAAGGGAATAAAAGGCAAGATAAGGCAGGATAAGGTAAGAAAAGGCAAATATGTAAAAAATGGCAAGAAATGGCAAGATAAAGTAAGATAAGGCAAGGAAAGGCAAGAAAAGGAAAGATAAGGCAAGAAAAGGTAAGATATAGAAACAAAAGGCAAGAAAAGGCAAGATAAGGCAAAAAAAGGCAAAAAAAGGCAAGATAAGGCTTGAAAAGGCAAGGAAAAGGAAATATAAGGCAAGATAATGCAAGAAAAGCTAAGGAAATGAAAAGGAAAGGCAAGATAAGAAAAGAAAATGTAAGATATGATAAGAAAAGGAAGGATAAGGTAAGAAATGGTAAGATAAGGCAAGAAAATGCAAGAAAAGGCAAGATAAGGCAAGAAAATCAAAAAAAAGGCAAGAAAAATAAAGAAAACATAAGAAAAGGAAAGAAAAGAAAAGGCATAGAAAAGGCAAGATAAGAAAAGAAAATGCAAGATAAGGCATAAAAAAGCAAGAAAGGGCAAAATAAGGCAAGAAAAGACAAGATATGGAAAGAAAATTCAAGAAAAGGCAAGATAAGGCAAGGAAAATGCAAGATAAGGCAAGATAATGTAAGAAAAGCCAAGAAAAGTCAACGAAAAGGCAATATAAGGAAAGAAAAGGCAAGAAAAGGTGAGTTAAACCAAGAATAGGCAAAGAAAAGGCAAAAAAAGGCAAGAAAAAAGCAAGATAAGGAAAGGAAAGGCAATAAAAGGTAGGATGAGGCTAGAAAAGGCAAGTTAAGATAAGATAAGGGAAGATAAGGCAAGAAAATGCAAGAAAAGGCAAGAAAAGGCAAGGATAAGGCAAGATAAGGAAAGAAAAGGCATGATAAGCTAAGAAAAGACAAGGAAAATGAAAGATAAGGAAAGAAATGGCAAAATAAGGGAAGAAAAGGTAAGATAAGGAAAAATAAGATAAGAAAAGGAAAGAAAAGGCAAGATAAGGCAAAATAAGATAAGAAAAAGAAAGAAAGTGCAAGGAAAAGGCAAGAAAAGGCAAGATAAGGCAAAATAAGATAAGAAAAAGAAAGAAAGTGCAAGGAAAAGGCAAGAAAAGGCAAGATATGGAAAGAAAAGGCAAGATAAGGCAAGGAAAAGGAAAAGGAAAAGGAAAAAAAGGCAAGAAAAGGAAAGGAAAAGGCAAGATATGGAAAGAAAAGTCAAGAAAAGGTAAGAAAAGGCAAGATAAGGAAAGAAAAAGGAATAAAAGGCAAGATAAGGCAAGAAAAGACAATATAAGGCAAGAAAAGGCAAGCAAAGGCAAGGAAAAGGCAAGAAAAGGCAAAAAAAGTAAAGAAAAGGCAAGAAAAGGTAAGATAAGATAAGATAAGGCAAGATAAGGCAATAAAAGTCAAGAAAAGGCAAGAAAAGTCAAGAAAAGGTAAGATAAGGCAACTAAAAGGAAAGAAAAGGCAAGAAAAGACAAGAAAAGAAAAGATATGGAATGAAAAGTCAAGAAAAGGCAAGAAAAGGCAAGATATGGATAGAAAAGTCAAGATAAGGCAAGAAAGGCAAGAAAAGGAAAGATAAGGCAAGAAAAGGCAAGGTAAGAAAATGCAAGAAAATGTAAGATAAGGCAAGAAAAGGCAAGGAAAAGGCAAGATAAGGAAAGAAAAGGCATGATAAGGCAAGAAAAGATAAGGAAAAGGCAAGATAAGGAAAGAAAAGGCAAGGAAAAGGTAAGATAAGGAAAGAAAAGGCAATATACGGCAAGAAAAGGCAAGGAAAAGGTAAGAAAAGGCAATATAAGGCAAGAAAAGGCAAGGAAAGTAAAGAAAAGGCAAGGAAATGGAAAAATAAGGAAAGAAAAGGTAAGATAAGGAAAGAAAAGGCAAGCTAACGCAAGAAAAGGCAAGGAAAAGGCAAGAAAAGGCAAGAAAAAGGTAAGATAAGGAAAGAAAAGGCAATAAATGGCAAGATAAGGAAAGAAAAGGGAATAAAAGGCAAGATAAGAAAGGATAAGGTAAGAAAAGGCAAATATGTAAAAAAATGGCAGGAAATGGCAGGATAAGGTAAGATAAGGCAAGGAAAGGCAAGGTAAGAAAAGGAAAGATAAGGCAAGAAAAGGTAAGAAAAAGGTAAGATATAGAAACAAAAGGCAAGAAAAGGCAAGTTAAGGCAAGAAAAGGCAAGGTAAGGCTTGAAAAGGCAAGTAAATGGAAATATAAGGCAAGATAATGCAAGAAAAGGTAAGGAAATGGAAAGGAAAGGCAAGATAAGGAAAGAAAATGCAAGATAAGGCACGAAAAAGAATTATAAGGTAAGAAACGGTAAGATAAGGAAAGAAAATGTAAGATAAGACAAGAAAAGGAATGATAAGGTAAGAAATGGCAAGATAAGGCAAGAAAATGCAAGAAAAGGCAAGATAAGGCAAGACAATCAAAGAAAAGGCAAGAAAACATAAGAAAAGGAAAGAAAAGGCAAGATAAGAAAAGAAAATGCAAGATAAGGCAAGAAAAGGCATAAAAAGCAAGAAAGGGCAAGATAAGGCAAGAAAAGGCAAGATATGGAAAGAAAATTCAAGAAAAGGCAAGATAAGGCAAGATAATGTAAGAAAAGGCAAGAAAAGTCGATGAAAAGGCAATATAAGGAAAGAAAAGGAAAGAAAAGGTGAGTCAAGCTAAAAATAGGCAAAGAAAAGGCAAAAAAAAGTCAAGAAAAAGGCAAGATAAGGAAAGAAAAGGCCATAAAAGGTAGGATGAGGCCAGAAAAGGCAAGTTAAGACAAGATAAGGCAAGATAAGGCAAGAAAATGCAAGATAAGGCAAGAAAAGGCAAGGATAAGGAAAGATAAGGAAAGAAAAGGCATGATAAGCTAAGAAAAGACAAGGAAAATGTAAGATAAGGAAAGAAATGGCAAAATAAGGGAAGAAAAGGCAAGTTAAAGCCAGAAAAGGCAAGGAAAAGGTAAGAAAAGGCAAGATAAGGCAAAATAAGATAAGAAAAGGAAAGATAAGGCAAGATAAGGCAAAATAAGATAAGAAAAGGAAAGAAAGTACAAGGAAAAGACAAGAAAAGGCAAGATTTGAAAAGAAAAGTCAAGAAAAGGCAAGATAAGTCAAGGAAAGGGAAAGAAAAGGCAACATAAGGCAAGAAATTGTAAGATAAGGCAAGAAAAGAAAAGAAAATGCTAGGAAAAGGAAAAAAAGGCAAGAAAATGGCAAGATAAGGAAAGAAAAGGCAAGATAAGGAAAGAAAAGGCAATAAAAGACAAGATAAGGCAAGAAAAGGAAAGAAAAGATAAGATAAGGCAAGAAAATACAATATGAGGCTAGAAAAGGCAAGATAAGGCAAGAAAAGTCAAGATAAGGCAAGATAAGGCAAGAAAAGGCAAACTATGGAAAGAAAAGTCAAAAAAAGGCAAGACAAGGCAAGGAAAAGGCAAGAAATGGAAAGATAAGACAATATAAGGTAAGAAAAGGAAAGAAAAGATAAGGAAAAGGCAAGAAAATGCAAAATGTGGAAAGAAAAGTCAAGAAAAGGAAAGATATGGATAGAAAAGTCAAGAAAAGGCAAGATAAGGCAAGATAAGGCAAGGAAAATGCAAGATAAGGAAAGAAAAGGCAAGAAAGGGGAATAAAAGGCAAGAAAAGGCAAGAAAAGGAAAGAAAATGTAAGATAAGGCAAGAAAACATGATATAAGGAAAGAAAAGGCAAGTAAAGGCAAGGAAAAGGCAAGATAAGAAAAAAGATGGCAAGATAAGGTAAGAAAAGGCAAGATAAGGCAAGAAAAAGGCATGGAAAAAGTAAGAAAAGGCAAGATAAGGCAAAAAAAGGCAACACAATAAAAGAAAAGGCAAGAAAATGGCAAGATAAGGAAAGAAAAGGCAAGATAAGGCAAGAAAAGGCAAGAAAAGGCAAGAAAAGGCAAGATAATGCAAGAAAATGTATGAAAAGTCAAGATATGGAAAGAAAAGCAAGATAAGGCAAGATAGGGCAAGAAAAGGAAAGATAAGGCAAGATAAGGTAAGAAAAGGCAAGATAAGGAAATAAAATGCAAGAAAAGGCAAGAAAAGGCAGGATATGAAAAGAAAAGTCAAGAAAAGGCAAGGAAAAGGCAAGATAAGGAAAGAAAAGGAATGAAAAGGCAAGATTAGGCTAGAAAAGGCAATATAAGGCAAAAAAAAAGCAAGAAATAGGCAAGACAAGGAAACAAAAGGCAAGAAAAGGCCAGATAAGGAAAGAAAAGGAATGAAAAGGCAAGATAAGGAAAGAAAAGGCAATATAAGGCAAAAAAAAAGGAATGAAAAGGTAAGATTAGGCAAGAAAAGGCAATATAAGGAAAAAAAGCAAGACAATGCAAGGAAAAGGAAAAAAGGCAAGATATGGAAAGAAAAGGGAATAAGAGGTAAGATAAGACAAGAAAAGGAAAGAAAATGCAAGATAAGGCAAGAAAAGGAAGGAAAAGGGAAGATAAGGCAAGAAAACACAATATAAGGCAAGAAAAGGCAAACAATGGCAAGGAAAAGGCAAGATAAGGGAAAAATGGCAAGATAAGGTAAGAAAAGGCAAGATAAGGCAAGGAAAGGCTAGGAAAAGGTAAGAAAAGGCAAGATAAGGCAAAATAAGGAAAAAAAAAGAAAAGGCAAGGACATAACAAGATAAGGAAAGAAAAGGCAAGATAAGGCAAGAAATGTACAGAAAAGGCAAGTTAAGGTAAAAAAGGTATGAAAATGCAAGATATGGAAAAAAAAGTCAAGAAAAGCCAAGATAAGTTAAGGAAAAGGCAAGAAAAGGCAAGTTAAGGCAAGTAAAGGTATGAAAAGAAAGATATGGAAAGAAAAGTCGAGAAAAGCCAAGATAAGTTGAGGAAAAGTTGAGAAATGGCAAGATAAGGTAAGAAAAGGCAAGGAAAAGGCAAGGAAAAGGCAAAAAAAAGGCAAGATTAGGAAAGAGAATGCAAGAAAAGGCAATATAAGGCAAGGAAAAGGCATGAAAAGGCAAGGAAAAGGCAAGATATCGAAAGACTAGGCAAGATAAGGTAAGAAAAGCCAAGATAAGGAAAGATAAGGCAAGATAAGGATAGAAAGGGTAAGAAAAAGCAAGAAATCGTAAGGAAAAGCTAAAAACTGTAAGATAAGGCAGGAAAATGCAAGATAAGAAAAGAAAAGGCATGATAAGGCAAGAAAAGGCATAATAAGGCAAGAAAAGGCACGATAAGGCAAGAAAAGATAAAGGAAAAGTAAAGATAAGGAAAGAAAAGGCAAGAAAAAGCAAGATAAGGAATGAAAAGGTAGGATAAGGGAAGAAGCAAGATAAGGGAAAAAAGGCAAGATAATGTAAGATAAGGCAAGATAAGGCAAGAAAAGGCCAGATAAGGAAAGAAAAGGTAAGATAAGGAAAAAAAAAATAAAAGGCAATATAAGGCAAGATAAGGCAAGAAAAGGCCAGAAAAGGCAAGCAAAGGCAAGGAAAAGGTAAGAAAAGGCAAAAAAAGGAAAGAAAAGGCAAGAAAAGGCAAGATAAGGTAAGATAAGGCAAGATAAGGCAAGATAAGTCAAGAAAAGTTAAGAAAAGTCAAGAAAAGGTAAGATAAAGCAACTAAAAGGCAAGAAAAGGCAAGAAAATGAAAGAAAATACAAGGAAAAGGCAAAAAGGCAAGAAAACGGCAAGATAAGGAAAGAAAAGGCAAGATAAGGCAAGAAATGGAAGGATAAGGCAAGAAAAGGGTAGAAAAAGTAAGAAAAGGCAGAGAAAAGGCAAGAAAAAGGTAAGATAAGAAAAGAAAAGGCAAGATAAGGAAAGAAAAAGGAATAAAAGGCAAGAGAAGGAAAGAAAAGGAAAAGACAGGCAAGATTAGGCAAGAAAAGGAAAGAAAAGGTAAGATAAGGCAAGAAAACACAATATAAGGCAAGAAAAGGCAAGCAAAGCGAAGGAAAAGGCAAGATAAGGAAAAAATGGCAAGATAAGGTAAGAAAAGGCAAGGAAAAGTTAAGAAAAAGCAAGATAAGGGAAGAAAAGGAATGAAAAGGCAAGATAAGGCAAGAAAAGGCAATATAAGGCAAGAAAAGGAAAACAAAGGTAAGGAAAAGGCAAGATAAGGAAAAAAATGGCAAGATAAGGTAAGAAAATGCAAGAGAATGCAAGAAAAGGCAAGGAAAAGGTAAGAAAAGACAAAATAAGGCAAAAAAAAAAAGAAAAGCCAAGGAAATGGCAAGATAAGGCAAGACAATGCATGAAATGGCAAGATATGTAAAGAAAAGTCAAGAAAAGATAAGGAAAAGGCAAGAAAAGGCAAGATAAGGTAAGGAAAGGAAAGAAAAAGCAAGGAAAAGGAAAGATATGGAAAGAAAAGTCAAGAAAAGGTAAGATGTGGAAAGAAAATTCAAGAAAAGGCAAGAAAAGGTAAGATAAGGGAGGGAAAAGGAAAAAAAAGGAAGATAAGGCAAGAAAAAGCAAGGAATAGGCAAAAAAGGCAAGAAAAAGGCGAGATAAGGAATGAAAAGGCAAGATAAGGAAAGAAAAGGGAATAAAAGGCAAGACAAGGAAAGAAAAGGGAATAAAAGGCAAGATAAGGCAAGAAAAGGAAAGAAAAGGCAAGAAAAGGCAAGAAAAGGCAAGCAAAGGCAAGGAAAAGGCAAGATAAGGAAAAAAATGGCAAGATAAGGTAAGAAAAGGCAAGAAAAGGAAAGAAAAGGCAAGGAAAAGGTAAGAAATGGCAAGATAAGGCATAATAAGGAAAAAAAAGGCAAGGATAAGGAAAGAAAAGGCAAGATAAGGCAAGAAAAGTACAAAAAAAGCAAGAAAAGGCAAGTTAAGGCAAGAAAAGGTATGAAAAGGTAAGATATGGAAAGAAAAGGCAAGAAAAGGCAAGATAAGGCAAGGAAAAGGCAAGATAAGGCAAAGAAAAGGCAAGGATAAGGCAAGATAAGGCAAGGAAAAGGCAAGATAAGGCAAAGAAAAGGCAAGGATAAGGCAAGATAAAGCAAGGAAAAGGTATGAAAAGGCAAGATAAGGCAAGATAAGGAAAGAAAATGCAAGATTAAGGCAAGAAAAGGAAATATATGGAAAGAAAAGTTAAGAAAAGGCAAGAAAATCAAATGAGTCGAACCTCCCAACCGATGTTTAATAACTTTACCATAGCCCAAAGAAAATCCTAGGCTAGGAAAAGGCAAGAAAGGGCAAGATAAGGCAAGAAAGGGCATGAAAAAGCAAGAAAATGCTAGGAAAAGCTAAAAATGGCAAGATAAGGAAAGAAAAGGGAATAAAAGACAAGATAAGGCAGAAAAAGGAAAGAGAAGGAAAGATAAGGCAAGAAAATGCAAGAAAATGCAAGAAAAAGTAAGATAAGAGAAAAAAAGGCATGATAAGGCAAGATAAGACAAGGAAAAGGAATGATATGGAAAGAAAAGGCAAGGAAAAGGCAAGATCAGGAAAGAAAAAGTAGGATAAAAGAAGAAGCAAATAAGGGGAAAAAAGGCAAGAAAAGGCAAGGTAAGGAAAGAAAAGGCAAAATAAAATAAGAAAATGGAATAAAAGGCAATATAAGGTAAGAAAAGGAAAGAAAAGACAAGATAAGGCAAGAAAAGGCAAGAAAAGGCAATGTAAGGCAAGCAAAGGCTAGCAAAAGGCAAGATAAGGTAAGAAAAGGAAAAGAAAAGGCAAGGAAAATGTAAGAAAAGGAAAGATAAGGTAAAATAAGGCAACAAAAAAATAAAAGGCAAAGAAATGCAAGATAAGGGAAGAAAAGGCAAGATAAGGCAAGAAAAGGCAAGAAAGGGCAAGAAAGAGCAAGAAAAGACAAGATATGGAAAGAAAAGTCAAGAAAAGGAAGATAAGGCAAGGAAAAGGCAAGAAATGGCAAGATAAGTCAAGATAAGGAAAGAAAAGGAAAGAAAAGGAAAGAAAAGGTAAGGAAAAGGCAAGATATGGAAAGAAAAGTCAAGAAAAGGTCAGAAAAGGCAAGATATGGATAGAAAGGTCAAGATAAGGCAAGAAAAGGTAAGATAAGGCAACGAAAAGGAAAGAAAAGGCAAGAAAAGGCAAGATAAGAAAAGAAAAGGCCAGAAAAGGCAAGAAATGGAAAGATAAGGCAAGATATGAAAAGAAAAGTCAAGAAAAGGTCAGAAAAGGCAAGATATGGATAGAAAAGTCAAGATAAGGAAAGAAAAGGTAAGATAAGGCAACGAAAAGGAAAGAAAAGGCAAGAAAAGGCAAGGAAAAGGCAAGATAAGAAAAGAAAAGGCCAGAAAAGGCAAGAAATGGAAAAATAAGGTAAGAAAGGGCAAGAAAATTTAAGAAAAGACAAGATATGGATAGAAAAGTCAAGAAAAGATAAGATAAGTTAAGGAAATGGCAAGAAAAGGCAAGTTAAGGCAAGAAAAGGTATGAAAAGGAAAGATATGAAAAGAAAAGTCAAGAAAAGCCAAGATAAGTTAAGGAAAAGGAAGGAAAAGGCAAGATAAGGTAAGAAAAGGAAAGAAAAGGCAAGATAAGGAAAGAAAATTCAAGAAAAGGCAATATATGGAGAGAAAAGTCATGAAAAGGAAAAATAAGGCAAGGAAAAGGCATGAAAAGGCAAGGAAAAGGCAAGCTATGGAAAGAAAAGGCAAGATTAGGCAAGAAAAGGCAAGATAAGGCATGAAAGGGCAAGAAAAAGCAAGAAATTGTAAGGAAAAGCTAAAAACTACAAGATAAGGCAGGAAAAGGCAAGATAAGAAAAGAAAAGGCATGATAAGGCAAGAAAAGATAAGGAATAGGAAAGATAAGGAAAGAAAAGGCAAGAAAAGGTAAGATAAGGAAAGAAAAGGCAGGATAACGAAAGAAGCAAGATAAGGGAAAAAAGGAAAGATAAGGTAAGGTGAGGAAAGAAAAGGCAAGATAAGGAAAGAAAAAGGAATAAAATGCAAGATAAGGCAAGAAAAGGCAAGATAAGGCAAGAAAAGGCAATATAAGGCAAGAGAAGGCAAGCAAAGGCAAGGAAAAGGCAAGAAAAGGCAAAAAAGGAAAGAAAAGGCAAGATAAGGTAAGATAAGGTAAGATAAGGCAAAATAAGGCAAGAAAAGTCAAATAGGTGTGGATATTTCCCTAGCATATCCTCCTCTAACTCCCATTTAGCCTCTACTGGTGAATGATTTTGCCATTCCACTTTCACAAATGGAAGGTCTTTGGTCCTCAAATTTCTCACTTGTCGACCCAATATCCGTAAGGGTCGCTCTTCATATGTAAGATCATCCTGGAAGTCCACATTTGGCTGGTCTAGCACATGTGAAGGATCATATAGGTATCTCCTAAGCATCGAGACATGAAACACATGATGTATATGCAAGAATGAGGAAGCTTGGACTCAATTTACCCTTTTTCCCAAATCTCATAATCCCTTTCATTTGAGATACCTTCAGAAACATATTGGTACCCACTTCAAACTCAATATCTTTTTTCCTTTTATCTGAGTATGACTTCTGTCTACTCTGAGGTGTCACTAATCATCTCTGAATCACCTTAATCTTATCAACTATCTCCTGTATGAATTCAAGACTCAACTGTTGCTTCTCACCAACATCATCCCAACATATTGGTGACCTACACTTCCTACCATACAATGCCTCATAAGGTGCCATCTGAATACTAGCTTGATAATTGTTATTGTAGGAAAATTATATCAATAGAGC
Organism: Hypericum androsaemum; assembly: GCA_963995505.1. NCBI lineage: Eukaryota > Viridiplantae > Streptophyta > Magnoliopsida > Malpighiales > Hypericaceae > Hypericum > Hypericum androsaemum. Next base: position 9,831,847 of record OZ023188.1, read on the forward strand.
TCCCAGCTTCCTCTAAAATCTATCACACACGCTCGCATCATATCCTCCAATATTTGTATTGTCCGTTCTGACTGTCCTTCTGTCTGAGGATGGAAAGTTGTACTCAAATCCAAACGAGTACCCATGGCATCTTGAAACTTCTTCCAAAATTGAGATGTAAAATGTGTCCCTCGATCATAAACTATCGAGACTGGAACTCTTTGCAGTCAAACAATCTGATTAATGAATAGTTGGACAAACTTTGCTGCATCATATGTATTCTTAATAGGTATAAAATATGTCGACTTCGTCAATCGATCCACAATAACCCAAACAGAATCAAACCCCCTTGGTGAAGTCGGGAGGCCCACTAACAAATCTATGGTGATTTATTCCCATTTCCATTCTGGAATATCCAATGGTTGCAACAAACCAGAAGGTCTTTGATGTTCGGCTTTAACCTGTTGACATGTTAAACACTTAGCGACAAAATCACCAATGTCATTTTTCATGCCATTCCACCAATAATGATTCTTCATATCTTGTTACATCTTGGTCGAACCAGGATGCATACTATACACAGCCTTGTGTGCTTGAGCCATAATGTCTCTCCTCGTATCTCCTACATCAGGCACAACCAATCGAGTATCATAATATAAAACACCATTTGAACTAACATAAAATTTAGTCAATGCATCTTCCTCAACTTTTTCAATCATCTCCATCAATTCAGGGTCCTCTCGTTGTAGTTCCACAACTCGACCACGGATAGTTGGTTGCATATGTATCTAACCCAACATCACAGGTTTAGTTCCATTTAGAACTGTTGTCAACTCCAACCCTTGGTCAACTAGCTCATATAGGCTTGAAATCAAAGGTCTTCGAATCAATGACATATGTGCCAAACTACCAGCTAATTTCTGACTTAAAGCATCTGCAACTACATTAGCCTTCCTTGGATGATAGCTAATGACATAATCATAGTCTTTCAGAAGCTCCATCCATCTCCTTTGCCTCATATTTAGATCTATCTGATCAAAAATATACTTTAAGCTCTTATGATCTGTAAATATTTCAAATTTCTTGCCATATAGATAATGCCTCCATATCTTGAGTGCAAACACCACTGCAGCCATTTCCAAGTCGTGCACTGGGTAATTGTGCTCGTGTTTCTTCAACTGTCTAGATGCATAAGCTATCACATTTCTTCCCTGCATCAAAACACATCCCAAACCAATCCTAGAAGCATCACAGTACAAAGCATATTCCTCAGATGCAGATGGTAAAGCCAAAACAGGAGCATTGGTTAACAAACTTCTCAACTCCTGAAAACTTCTCTCATAATCTTCTACCCACACATATTTTACATTCTTCTGTGTCAATCGAGTGAGTGGAGCAGCCAAAGTAGAAAACCCTTTTACAAACCGTCTGTAATATCCAGCCAAACCAAGGAAGCTATGTACCTCAGTAACATTGGTGGGAGTTGGCCAATTCACCACAGCTTCCACCTTTATTGGATCAACTGACACTCCATCCTTGGAAACAACATGCCCTAGGAATGCCACACTTTGCAACCAAAATTCACACTTGGAGAATTTAGCATACAACTGGTTATCAAGCAACGTCTTCAAAACCAACTGAAGATATCCTTCATGTTCTTCCTTAGTTCGTGAGTAGATCAATATATCATCAATAAAGAGAACTACAAACTGATCCAAGAATGGCTTGAACACTCGGTTCATCAAACCCATAAAGAAAGCAGGTGCATTAGTAAGACCAAATGGTATAACTAAGAACTCATAGTGTCCATATCGAGTTCTGAAGGCTATCTTAGTCACATCTTCCTTTCAGATCCTTAATTGATGATATCCTAACCTTAGATCAATCTTTGAAAACCACTTGGCATCCCATAGCTGATCAAATAAATCATCAATACGTGGAAGAGGATACTGGTTATGAATAGTTACCTTATTGAGCTTACGGTAATCAATGCACAACCTCAAACTTCCATCCTTCTTTCTAACAAATAACACTGGAGCACCCCACGGGGAAATACTATGCCGAATATATCCTTTATCCAATAGATCCTGCAATTGAACCTTCAACTCTTGTAACTCAGCAGGTGACATACGGTACTGTGGTATAGAGATTGGTTCTGTCCCTGGCATTAACTCAATGCAAAACTCAATCTCCCTCTCAGGTGGCAAACCTGGGAAGTCATCTGGAAAAACATCTGGAAATTCTTTCACGATAGGAATCTCAACCATAGTTATCTTCTCTGCATCTGTATCAGCTTCTTTAATAATAGCCAAATAACTCATACAACCCCTTTTAAATAATCTGCAAGCCTTCAAACATGAGATTAGCCTAGCTGAAATTACCATTCCATCACCCCGAAACATAAATTCTGGCTCATCCTTAGGCTTGAAGGTCACAATCTTATTGAAACAATCTACTGTTGCATGATATGATGATAACCAATCCATTCCCAAAATCACATCAAAATCCTCCATATCAAGCACGTGTAAATCAACAACCATATCATGTCCATCCACAACAATCACACATGATTTAAGAACTAAATGCACATGTATGATATGACCCGAAGGGGTACAAACATCTAGTGACTCCTCTAAGGACACAAGTTGATCATCAAAAGACTTAGCAAACTGGGTGACAAGAATCAATGTGTCGACCCTGAATCAAACAAGACTCGAGCATCTGACAAGCCTATAGGGAGTATACCTGAAACCACAGTATTAGATGCGGTAGCATCTTTCTTTGTCAAAGCATATACTCGAGCAGGACAACCTTCACTATGCTCTATAGGCTCCTTTTCCCTATGAACTGAATTGTCTCCCTCAAAGCTCTGGCCGATTGAACTCCTACTTTATTCTTGAGGTCGAGAAAATCTCTAACCATGAGGTGTTGTAGATAGACTAGCAACCTGTACACGGTACCTTGCCTTATCCTCAGGACAATCTTTGATATGATGTCCATAATTGCCACATCCAAAGCAAGCTCATGTCTGCCTATGGCATGGGCTTCCATGATGTTGTTGTTTCCCACATATTGGACAACTTACTGAGCTACTAGACTGGTTGATATGAATATGGGAAGCACTCATATGATGATTTCAAGTGCCAATCTGACCAAGTGAGAGAGCACGCACAAAGTACTTCAAGTCACAACTTTGCGGGCTGATTTTCAAGCATACTTTGGAGAGTTGGGCTCAAGCACATTTACTAAAGTCCATGGACCAAGAGCCACGAAATTCAGCTGAGTTTATGACCTTAATACAAGTTCTAGAAGGTCCTTTCAATAGCAAAGATCTTGAAGATTCATTCTCTCTGATTTGGGCATTCAATTTAGGAAGTTTATTTCAGCCATTAGTTTTGATTAGGAAGTTATATTCCAACAACTCTTGGTTTATTTAGCTTGTTTGTCACGTTTTTAGCCTTCCTAAAAGGCTGAGATTTGTTTCCTTTTTAGTTTCCCTTTCCAGCCAGATTTTTAGGAGTTTTTTGATTTGGAATCTCTTTGTAATATTGAGCCTATTTATAGAGGCTTATGCAATGAGAAAAGGAGACCATTATTGATTGAAAAACGTGGGCTTTGCTCTCTTGGTTCTTCGGAACTGTTCGAACACAACGGAGGGATTCCGTCGAGTTCACTATCGACTTATCAAGCGGATCTTCATCACCGTTTGTGGCGTCTTCGACATATCAAGGTTCTTTGTTTCAACTCAAGCAGCGGGTCGCGGTCTTAATACCAAGGTTCTTGTTTGGTTGTGTGCATCGGGTCGAGATCTCCATCACGAACTGATCTAGAACGATCTGGGATTTCACGCTTTGTGGCCGGGTCTCGTCGCATCGTTGGCGGGGTTCGTATCATTTGGTATCAGAGCTTAGACTTCTATTTCAGTTCTATCTATCCTTTAAATTTCGTTTTTATCATTAGTTTTCAGTTAGTTGTTCTTATTGTATTCTGAGTTGGAGAAAGAAAAAAAAAATCAAAAAAAGAGAGAAAAATCCGGAAAAAGAAAAGAAAGAAAAGAAGGCAGCCTACAAAGGAAGAAAAGAGGCTGAAAAAAAAAAAGTTTGCAAAAAAGTGGAAAGAAAAAAAAGGAGAATCTGCAAGAATGTCTTATAACTACTCAAGAAGATCCGTTGAAAGTGTTGCACCATTGGTTGGTGATCCACACACGTTTATGGACGCCCTTCTTAGTGGGATGAGGCATATAATGAGAACGGAGGTCAAGAAGCTCACCGAAAAGGTGGATCGGATAGTGTGCAAACAAGAGAGGATACATGATGTTCCTAATGTATGCAGGGATACAAGAGCTCAACAAAGAAAGATTGGGGTTAGAGGTGATAGCACTCTTAGAGTTACAGCATGGGATGATGAAGACAGCTGGGAGAAACTTATGTCTTTGGCAAGGAAAATTGACTTGCATACAAGAGAAGTTAGTGAAGTACAACAAGAGAAGATCATTCAATCTAAGTGCAACATTGAGGAAAAGGTATGTTGTTCTGAAATTGGTATGCCTTCAGATGAAGTTTTTGAAGAGGTTTTGACATGGGAGGAGTTTGGTGAATATTCCATTGATTTATTTGATGGAGATTATTTTGATGACCATACCATGTCACTACTTTATCTAAGAGATTTATTTGACGAATCATCTGTGGTGGATATTGTTCACATGAAGAAGTGCACAATTCCTGTTGATGGTGAACATGAAGAACTTATTGTTGCTGTTAACAAGGAAGAGGATCAACCCATATCTTACATGTTTCCAGATTGTCACGTTGAATATGTTAAGCATATTGACTTCTTGGGAGTTGACAAGTTTGAATATGTTGGAGGATCAGCATTGATCAACTTATGGAATAGTTTGAAGATTGGTGAAAGGCTTATTCAAAAAAGTAAGTCTTTAACTTTTTATTTGGAGATGATATCAAATTGTTTATGTTCGAAGTATCTATTCTGTTGGAGAGGAAGGTATCAAGTACAACCACGACGTTTGAAGACTCAACCTTGTTCTAGCATGGTTGTTAATTTGTGGCACTATGACATATGCGAGGATTTGAGGACAAATCCCTTTCAAGAGGAGGGGAATGATATGAATATGGGAAGCACTCATATGATGATTTCAAGTGCCAATCTGACCAAGTGAGAGAGCACGCACAAAGTACTTCAAGTCACAACTTTGCGGGCTGATTTTCAAGCATACTTTGGAGAGTTGGGCTCAAGCACATTTACTAAAGTCCATGGACCAAGAGCCACGAAATTCAGCTGAGTTTATGACCTTAATACAAGTTCTAGAAGGTCCTTTCAATAGCAAAGATCTTGAAGATTCATTCTCTCTGATTTGGGCATTCAATTTAGGAAGTTTATTTCAGCCATTAGTTTTGATTAGGAAGTTATATTCCAACAACTCTTGGTTTATTTAGCTTGTTTGTCACGTTTTTAGCCTTCCTAAAAGGCTGAGATTTGTTTCCTTTTTAGTTTCCCTTTCCAGCCAGATTTTTAGGAGTTTTTTGATTTGGAATCTCTTTGTAATATTGAGCCTATTTATAGAGGCTTATGCAATGAGAAAAGGAGACCATTATTGATTGAAAAACGTGGGCTTTGCTCTCTTGGTTCTTCGGAACTGTTCGAACACAACGGAGGGATTCCGTCGAGTTCACTATCGACTTATCAAGCGGATCTTCATCACCGTTTGTGGCGTCTTCGACATATCAAGGTTCTTTGTTTCAACTCAAGCAGCGGGTCGCGGTCTTAATACCAAGGTTCTTGTTTGGTTGTGTGCATCGGGTCGAGATCTCCATCACGAACTGATCTAGAACGATCTGGGATTTCACGCTTTGTGGCCGGGTCTCGTCGCATCGTTGGCGGGGTTCGTATCACTGGTCCCGACTACCATGTGGGTTGCGAACATCTTTTCCTCTCCCAAATCTACCAAATGATCCTCCGCCCCTTGACAAGGCAGGCTGAATGCTCATCCTTCTTTGTTGTTGCCCAAAGCTTTGGTTAAAACTAGGTTGTGGTTGTCTTTCAAACCTCTACACTTTTGGTTGCCTTTGGGTCATCTGGCACTCAGTATCGTGCATCTCCAATGTTATTGCACAATCCACTGCAGCTGCATATGACTTGAATCCACGAGGGTATATAACCTTGAACATAGCATCATCAAGTCCCCGAATGAATCTTTTTAACTTCTTCTCCTCATCAGGAATTAAATGCTTTGCATAACGGGAAAGATAACAAAACCTCTGATCATACTCAGTTACCATCATCTCTGGTGTCTTTACTAACCGCTCAAACTCAAAGGCACGGGCATCCCTTAAACTCTCTAGCAAGAAGCGGTCCAATAAAGCTATACTAAATTTCTTCCAAGTCCATCCACGTGATCCCACAGTTTGGAACCAAAGTCCAGCCTCTCCAGTCAACTTAAATGCAGCTAACTCCACCATCCTCTTCCCTTCACATTTCAGGATCTTCCACCTCTTCTCCATTTCATCAACAAATACTCGAGAATCATTATGCACACCTGAAAATGTAGGTGGCTCCAACTTTAAAAACTCTGCCAATGAGTCATCTCTAGGAACTAAAGTAGCTTTTCTATCCACCTGGCTTTGTTGAGTAGTAATAAATTTCTCCATTGCTATCAACACTCTTTCCACAACATCACCACCATGCCTTTCAGCTTCAGAAGTACCACCAACTGGTGGGTCAGTCTCAACTATCGTGGCATTATCAGTAGTTGTGTTCTCAGCTGGTGGTGCTGGCCTCGCTCCCTGATAGTAGTTTCAGCACCTCTACGTGTAACAGGCATATTCTCCCTATAAGAGCAAGTCACGATTTAAGAAGACCAAAGGACAAGCTGATACAAAAAAGGACAAAGACATGATAGATCATATGCTCTGTTATCTTCCCTTTTTTTGCCTGTACTTGCCTTTTCCTTGCCTTTTCTAACCTTATCTTGCATTTCATGCCTTTTCCATGCCTTTTCTTTCCTTCTCTTGCCTATTCCTTGCCTTTTCTTGCCTATTCCTTGCTGTTTCTTGCCTTTTCCTTGCCTTTTCTCGCCTTTTCTTTCCTTTTCTTGCCTTTTTGTGCCTTTTCCTTGCCTTTTCTTGCCTTTTCATGCCTTTTCTTGCCTTTTTATGCCTTTTCTTTCCTTTTCTTGCCTTATCTTGCCCTTTCTTACCTTTTCATGCCATTTCTTGCATTTTCTTTCCTTTTCTTTCCTTTTTTTACCTTTTCTTGCCTCTTCTTGGCTTTTCTTTTCTTTTCTTGGCTTTTCATGCCTTTTTCTTGCCTTTTCTTGCCTTTTCTTTCCTTTTCTTGTCTTTTTATGCCTTTTCCTTGCCTTTTCTTGCCTTATCTTACCTTTTCTTGCCTTATCTTTACTTTTCTTACCTTTTCTTGTCTTTTCCTTGCCTTTTCTTGCCTTATCTAGCCTTATCTTTCCTTTTCTTTCCTTTTCTTTCCTTTTCTTACCTTATTTTGCCTTTTCTTACCTTTTCTTGATTTTTCTTTCCTTTTCTTGCCTTTTCTTTCCTTTTCATGCCTTATCCTTGCCTTTCCTTGCCTTATCTTGCCTTTTCCTTCCCTTTTCTTACCTTTTCCTTGCCTTTTCATGCCTTTTCCATGCCTTTTCTTCCTTATCTTGCCTTTTCTTGCCTTTTCTTTCCTTTTCTTGCCTTATCTTGCCTTTTCTTGCCTTTTCCATGCCTTTTCTTTCCTTTTCTTGCCTTTTCATGAATTTTCCAAGCATTTTCTTGCCTTTTCCTTGCCTTTTCTTGCCTTATCTTGCCTTTTCTTGCCTTTTCATGCCTTTTCTTGCCTTATCTTCCATTTTCTTCCATTTTCTTGCCCTTCATTCCTTATCTTGCCTTTTCATGCCTTTTCCTTACCTTTTCTTGCCTTTTCTTTCCTTTTCCTTGCCTTTTCTTACCTTTTCTTTCCTTATCTTGCCTTTTCTTTCCTTTTCCTTGCCTTTTCATGCCTTAAGTTTCCTTTTCTTGCGTTTTTATGCCATTTGTTGCCTTTACCTTGCCTTTTCTTATCTTATCTTTCCTTTTTTTGCCTTTACTTTCCGTTTCCTTGCCTTTTCTAACCTTATCTTGCTTTTTCATACCTTTTCCATGCCTTTTCTTTCCTTTTCTTTCCTTTTCTTGCCTTTTCTTGCCTTTCCTTATCTTTCCGTTTATTGCATTTTCTTGCCTTATCTTGCCTTTTCTTACCTTTTCATGCCTTTTCCATGCCTTTTCTTTCCTTATCTTGCCTTTTCCTTGACGTTTCTTGCCTACTCCTTCCTTTTCTTTACTTTTCTTTTGTTTTCATTTCTTTTCTTATTTTTTCCTTGCCTTTTCTTGCCTTATCTTTATTTTTCTTTCCATTTCTTTTCTTTTCTTTTCTTTTAATTCCTTTTCTTGGATTTTCATACCTTTTCCTTGCCTTTTCTTGCTTTTTCTTTCCTTATCTTGCCTTTTATTGCCTTTTCCTTAACTTTTCTTTCCTTTTCTTGTCGTATCCTGCCTTTTACAGCCTCATCTTTCCTTTTCTTTCCTTTTCTTGCCTTTCCTTCCCTTTTCTTGCCTTATCTTACCTTTTCTTGCCTTATCTTGTCTTTTCCTTGCCTTTTCATTCCTTTTCCTTGCCTTTTCTTTCCTTCTCTTGCCACATCTTTCCTTTTCTTTCCTTTTCTTGCCTTTTTTTACCTTATGTTTACTTTTCTTTCTTTTTCTTGCCTCATCTTTCCTTTTCTTTCCTTTTCTTGCCTTTTCTTGCCTCATCTTTCCTTTTCTTACCTTTTCTTGCCTTATCTTGCCCTTTCATTCCTTATCTTGCCTTTTCTTACCTTATCTTGCCTTTTCTTACCTTTTCGTGCCTTTTCTTGCCTTTTCGTGCCTTTTCTTGCCTTTTCTTGCCTTATCTTTCCTTTTCTTGCCTTTTCATTCCTTTTCCTTGCCTTTCCTTCCTTTTCATTTCTTCTGTTGTGTTTTCTTACCTTATCTTTCTTTTTCATTCCTTTTCTGGCCTCATCTTTCCTTTTCTTTCCTTTTCTTGCCTCATCTTTCCTTTTCTTTCCTTTTCTTGCCTTATCTTTCCTTTTCTTGCCTCAACTTTCCTTTTCTTTCCTTTTCCTTGCCTTTTCTTACCTTAACTTTCCTTGTCTTACCTTTTCATTCCTTTTCCTTGCCCTTTCTTGCCTTTCTTGCCTTTTCTTGTCTTATCTTGCCTTTTCTTACCTTTTCTTGCCTTTTCCTTACCTTTTTATGCTTTTTCTTTCCTTATCTTGTATTTTCTTGCCTTTTCCTTTGCTTTTCCTTTCTTGCCTCATCTTGCCTTTTCTTTCCTTTTCCTTGCATTTTCCTTCCTTTAATTGCCTTTTCATGTCTTTTCTTGCCTTATCTTTCCTTTTCTTGCCTTATCATTCCTTTTCCTTGCCTTTTCTTTATTTTTCTTGCCTTATCTTTCCTTTGCTTGCCTTTCCTTCCCTTTTCTTACCTTATCTTGCCTTATCTTGCCTTTTCTTGCCCTATCTTGTCTTTTCCTTGCCTTTTATTTCCTTTTCTTGCCTTATTTTGCCTTATCTTTCCTTGTCTTGCCTTTTCATGCCTTATCCTTTCCTTTTCTTGACTTATCTTGCCTTTTCCTTGCCTTTTCTTTCATTTTGTTGCCTAAGCTTGCCTTTTTTTCCTTATGGATCTAGGCATAGATATCAATTCAATCGATTTGAAAATGGATTTTAATTTATCTCGTGGGAAAAAAAAGGAATCCCACAAAAAAGTCATTGTGGAATGCAAAATAACATTAAAATATAATTAAAAAATGCTCTCTTTTTCTTCCCTTTTCTTTCTTTTTCTTGCCTTATCTTGCCACAACTTTCCTTTTCTTTCCTTTCCTTCCCTTTTCTTGCCTTATCTTGTCTTTTCTTGCCTTTTCCTTGCCTTTTCTTGCCTTATTTTGCCTTATCTTACCTTTTTTTGCCTTTTCATTCCTTTTGCTTGCCTTTTCTTGCCTTATCTTTCCTTTTCTTGCCTTTTCATTCCTTTTCCTTGCCTTTTCTTGCCTTTTCCTTCCCTTTTCTTTCATTTTCTTTCCTTTTCTTACATTTTCTTGCCTTTTCCATGCCTTTTCTTTCCTTATCTTGCCTTTTCTTGCCTTTTCCTTGACTTTTCCTGGCCTTTTCTTTCCCTTTCTTGCCTTATCTTGCCTTTTCTTGCCATTTCCTTGCCTTTTCTTTCCTTTTCTTGCTTTTTCATGCCTTTTCTTGCCTTTTCATTCCTTTTCCTTGCCTTATCTTGAATTTTATTGCCTTTTTTTCCTTTTCTTTCCTTTTCTTGCTTTTTCTTGCCTTGTCTTGCCTTTTCTTGCTTTTTCCTCCATTTTCTTGCGCTATCTTTCTTTTTCTTGCCTTATCTTGCCTTTTCTTTCCTTTTCTTGCTTTTTCCAGTCTTTTCTTACCTCATCATTCCTTTTCTTTCCTTTTCTTGCCATTCCATCCCTTTTCTTTCCTTATCTTACCTCTATCTGGTCTTTTCCTTTCCTTTTCTTTCCTTTTCTTGCCTTACCTTGCCTTTTCTTGCCTTAACTTGCATTTTCTTTCCTTTTCTTTCCTTTTTTTTCTTTTTCATGCCTTATCTTTTCTTATCTTGCCTTTTTTTTCCTGATCTTGCCTTTTTCTTGCCTTTTCTTTCCTTTTCTTGCCTTATCTTGCCTTTTCTTGACTCATCTTTCCTTTTCTTGCCTTTTCATTCCTTTTTCATGCCTTTTCTTGCCTTATCTTACCTATTCTTGCCTTTTCATTCCTTTCTTGCCTTTTCCTTTCCATTTCTTGCCTTATTTCCTTTTCTTTTCTTTCCTTTTCTTGCCTTTTCATGCCTTTTCCTTGCCTTTTCTTTCCTTTTCTTGCCTTGTCTTTCCTTTTCTTATGTCATCATTCCTTTTCTTTCCTTTTCATGCCTTTCCATCCCTTTTCTTTCCTTATCCTGCCTTATTTGCCTTATCTTGCCTTTTCCATGCCTTTTCTTTCCTTTTCTTGCCTTATCTTGCCTCTTCTTGCCTTATCTTGCCTTTTCTTTCCTTTTCTCTTCCATTTCATGCCTTTTCTTGCCTTATCTTTCCTTTTCTTGCCTTTTCATTCCTTTTCTTTTCCTTATCTTATCTTTTCTTTCCTTTTCATTCTTTTTCTTGCCTTTTCTTTCCTTTTCTTGCCTTTTCTTTCCTTTTCTTGCCTTATCTTTCCTTTTCTTTTCTTTTCTTTTCTTTTCATTCCTTTTCTTGCCTTTTCATACCTTTTCCATGCATTTCCTTGCCTTTTCTTTCATTATCTTGCCTTTTCTTGCCTTTTCCTTGCCTTTTCTTTCATTTTCTTGCTTTATCTTGCCTTTTCATGCCTCATCTTTTGTTTTCTTGCCTTTCCTTCCCTTTGCTTGCTTTATCTTGCATTTTCTTCCCTTATCTTGCTTTTTCCTTGCCTTTTCTTTCCTTTTCTTGCCTTATCTACCCTTTTCTTGCCTCATCTTTCCTTTTCTTGCCTCATCTTTCCTTTTCTTTCCTTTTCCTTTCCTTTTCTTGCCTTGCCTTTTCTTATCTTATCTTTCCTTTTCTTGCCTTTTCATTCCTTTTCCTTGCCTTTCCTTGCCCTTTCTTGCCTCTTCATACCTTTTCATTCCTTTTCTTGCCTTTTCATTCCTTTTCCTTGCCTTTCCTCACCTTTCCTTGCCTTTTCTTACCTTATCTTTCCTTTTCTTGCCTTTTCAATCCTTTTTCTTGCCTTTCCTTGCACTTTTATGCCTTTCTTACCTTTCCTTGCCCTTTCTTGCCTTATCTTGCCTTTTCTTGCTTTTTCCTTGCCTTTTCTTGCCTTATCTTTCCTTTTCTTGCCTTATCTTACCCTTTCTTGCCTTTTCCTGGCCTTTTCCATGCCTTTTCTTTCCTTATCATGCCTGTTCTTGTCTTTTCCTTGCCTTTTCCATGCCTTTTCTTTCCTTATCTTGCCTTTTCTTGTCTTTTCCTTGACTTTTTCTTGCCTTATCTTTCCTTTTCTTGCCTTTTCATTCCTTTTCCTTGCCTTTTCTTGCCTTATCTTACCTTTTCTTGCCTTTTCATTTTTTTTCTTGCCTTTTTTTGACTTTTCCTTACCACTTCTTGCCTTTTCTTGCCTTATTTCCTTTTCTTGCCTTTTCCTTTTCTTGCCTTATTTCCTTTTCTTGCCTTTTCATGCCTTTTCCTTGCCTTTTCTTTCCTCTTCTTGCCTTGCCTTTCCTTTTCTTACCTCATCATTCCTTGTCTTTCCTTTTCGTGCCTTTCCATCCCTTTTCTTCCCTTATCCTGCCTTATTTGCCTTATCTTGCCTTTTCCTTGCCTTTTCTTTCTTTTTCTTGCCCTTATCTTGCCTCTTCTTACCTTATCTTGCCGTTTCTTTCCTTTTCTCTTCCTTTTCAGGCCTTTTCTTGCCTTATCTTTCCTTTGCTTGCCTTTTCATTCCTTCTCTTTTCCTTATCTTTTCTTTTCTTTCCTTTTCTTTCCTTTTCTTATCTTTTCTTGCCTTTTCCTTGCCTTATCATTCCTTTTTTGTCTTTTCATTCTTTTTCATGCCTTCTCACACCTTTTCCTTGCCTTTCCTTGCCTTTTCTTTCATTATTTTGCCTTTCCTTGCCTTTTCTTGCTTTATCTTGCCTTTTCATGCCTCATCTTTCCTTTTCTTTCCTTTTCTTGCCTTTCCTTCCCTTTGCTTGCTTTATCTTGCATTTTCTTGCCTTATCTTGCCTTTTCCTTGCCTTTTCTTTCCTTTTCTTGCCTTATCTTGCCTTTTCTTGCATCATCTTTCCTTTTCTCTCCTTTTCTTTCCTTCACTTGCCCCATCTTTCCTTTTCTTTCCTTTATTTGCCCCATCTTTCCTTTTCTTTCCTTTTCTTCCCTTATCTTTCCTTTTCTTGCCTCATCTTTCCTTTTCTTTCCTTTTCCTTGCCTTTTCTTACCTTATCTTTCCTTTTCTTGCCTTTTCATTCCTTTCCCTTGCCTTTTCTTGCCCTTTCTTGCCTCTTATTGCCTTTTCATTCCTTTTCTTGCCTTTTCATTCCTTTTCCTTGCCTTTCCTTGCCTTTTCTTACCTTATCTTTCCTTTTCTTGCCTTTTCAATCCTTTTTCTTGCCTTTTCTTGCCCTTTTATGCCTTTCTTACCTTTCCTTGCCCTATCTTGCCTTTTCTTGCCTTTTCATTGCCTTTTCTTTCCTTTTCTTTCCTTTTCTTGCCTTTTCTTGCCTTTTCTTACCCTTTCTTGCCTTTTCCTTGCCTTTTCCATGCTTTTTCTTTCCTTATCTTACCTTTTCTTGTCTTTTCCTTGACTTTTCCTTGCCTTATCTTTCCTTTTATTGCCTTTTCATTCCTTTTGCTTGCCTTTTCTGTTCTTTTCCTTACCTTTTCTTGCCTTATCATTCCTTTTCTTACCTTTTCTTGCATTTTCTTGCCTTATCTTGCCTTTTCTTACCTTTTCATGCCTTTTCCTTGCCTTTTCTTGCCTTTCCTTACCTTATCTTTCCTTTTCTTGCCTTTTCATTCCTTTTCCTTGCCATTCTTTGCCCTTTCCTTTCTTGCCTTTTCTTGCCTTTTCATTCCTTTTCCTTGCCTTTCCTTGGTTTTCCTTACCTTATCTTTCCTTTTCATGCCTTTTCAATCTTTTTTCTTACCTTTGCTTGCCCTTTCTTGCCCTATCTTGCCTTTTCTTGCCTTTTCCTTGCCTTTTCTTGCCTTATCTTTCCTTTTCTTTCCTTTTCTTGCCTTATCTTGCCTTTTCTTACCTTTTCTTTCTTTTTCCTTGCCTTTTCCATGCCTTTTCTTTCCTTATCTTGCCTTTTCTTGCCTTTTCGTTGACTTTCCTTGCCTTTTCTTTTCCTTTATTGCCTCATCTTGGCTTTTCTTTCCTTTTCCTTGCCTTTTCTTACCTTTCCTTGCCTTTTCATGTCTTTTCTTGCCTTATATTTCCTTTTCTTGCCTTTTCATTCCTTTTCATTGACTTTTCTTGCCTTATCATTCCTTTTCTTTCCTTTTCTTTTCTTTTAATTCCTTTTCTTGCATTTTCTTTCCTTATCTTTCCTTTTCTTTTCTTTTCATTCCTTTTCTTGCCTTTTCATACCTTTTCCTTCCCTTTTCTTGACTTTTCTTTGCTTATCTTGCCTTTTCTTTCCTTTTCTTTCCTTATCTTGCCTTTTCTTTCCTTTTCTTTCATTATCTTGCCTTTTCTTGCCATATCTTTCCTTTTCTTTCCTTTTCTTGCCTTTCCTTCCCTTATCTTGCCTTTTCTTTCCTTTTCCTTGCCTTATCATGCCTTTTCTGGCCTTATCTTTCCTTTTCCTTGCATTTTCTTTCCTTTTCTTGCCTTATCATGCCTTTTCATTCTTTTTCTGGCCTTATCTTTCCTTTTCCTTGCATTTGCTTTCCTTTACTTGCCCCATCTTTCCTTTTCTTACCTTATGTTTTTTTTCTTGCCTCATCTTTCCTTTTATTTCCTTTTCTTGCCTTTTCTTGCCTGATCTTTCCTTTTCTTTCCTTATCTTGTCTTATCTTTCCTTCTCTTCCCTCATCTTTCCTTTTCTTTCCTTTTCCTTGCCTTTTCTTGCCTCATCTTACCTTATCATTCCTTTTCCATGCCTTTCCTTGTCCTTTCTTGCTTTTTCTTGCCTTTTCATTCCTTTTCTTGACTTTTCATTCCTTTTCTTGCCTTTTCATTCTTTTTCTTGCCTTTCCTTGCCTTTTCTTTCCTTTTCATTCCTTTTCCTTGCCTTTCCTTGCCTTTTCTTACCTTATCTTTCCTTTGCTTGCCTTTTCAATCCTTTTCCTTGCCCTTTCATGCCTTTCTTACCTTTCCTTGCCATTTCTTGCCCTGTCTTGCCTTTTCTTGCCTTTTCCTTGCCTTTTCTTTTCCTTTCTTGCCTCATCTTGCCTTTTCTTGCCTTTTTCTTTCCTTTTCTTTCCTTTCCTTGCCTTTTCATGTCTTTTCTTGCCTTATCTTTCCCTTTCTTGCCTTTTCATGCCTTTTCCTTGCCTTGTCCAGCCTTATCTTGCCTTTTCCTTGCCTTTTCTTTCCTTTTCTTTCCTTATGTTGTCTTTTCTTGCCTAATCTTTCCTTTTCTTTCCTTTCCTTGCCTTTCCTTCCCATTTCTTGCCTTATCTTCCCTTTTCTTGCCTTATCTTCCCTTTTCTTGCCATATGTTGCCTATTCTTACCATTTCATGCCTTTTCTTACCTTTTCTTTCCTTTTCTGCCCTTTTCTCTCCTTTTCTTTCCTTTCTTGCCTTTTCTTGCCTTTTCTTTCCTTTTCTTGCCTTTTCCAGCCTTTTCCTTGCCTTATCTTGGCTTATCTTGCCTTTTCCATTCCTTTTCTTTCCTTTTCTTGCCCTATCTTCCCTTATCTTTCCTTTTCTTGCCTTATCATGCCTAATTTTACCTTTTCTTCCCTTTTCATTTCTTTTCCTTGCATTTTCTTGCCTTATCTTTCCTTTTCTTGCCTTTTCATTCCTTTTCCTTGCCTTTTCTTGCCTTTTGCTTGCCTTTCTTACCTTTCTTTGCCCTATCTTGCCTTTTCTAGCCTTTTCCTTGCCTTTTCTTTCCTTTTCTTGCCTTATCTTGCCTTTTCTTACCCTTTCTTGCCTTTTCCTTGCCTTTTCCATGCTTTTTCTTTCCTTATCTTGCCTTTTCTTGTCTTTTCCTTGACTTTTCCTTGCCTTATCTTTCCTTTTCTTGCCTTTTCATTCTTTTTCTTGCCTTTTCTGGTCTTTTCCTTACATTTTCTTGCCTTATCATTCCTTTTCTTACCTTTTCTTTCATTTTCTTGCCTTATCTTGCCTTTTCTTAGCTTTTCATGCCTTTTCCTTGCCTTTTCTTGCCTTTCCCTACCTTATCTTTCCTTTTCTTGCCTTTTCATTACTTTTCCTTGCCTTTCTTTGCCCTTTCTTTTCTTTCCTTTTCATTCCTTTTCCTTGGCTTTCCTTGGCTTTCCTTACCTTATCTTTCCTTTTCTTGCCTTTTCAATCCTTTTTCTTACCTTTGCTTGCCTTTTCTTGCCCTATCTTGTCTTTTCTTGCCTTATCTTGCCTTTTCTTTCATTTTCCTTGTCTTATCTTGCCTTTTCTGGCCTTATCTTTCCTTTTCCTTGCATTTTCTTTCTTTTTCTTGCCTTATCATGCCTTTTCATTCCTTTCTGGCCTTATCTTTCCTTTTCCTTGCATTTTCTTTCCTTCACTTGCCCCATCTTTCCTTTTCTTTCCTTTTCTTACCTTATGTTTTCTTTTCTTGCCTCATCTTTTCTTTTCTTTCCTTTTCTAGCCTTTTCTTGCCTGATCTTTCCTTTTCTTGTCTTATCTTTCCTTCTCTTCCCTCATCTTTCCTTTTCTTTCCTTTTCCTTGCCTTTTCTTGCCTCATCTTACCTTATCATTCCTTTTCCTTGCCTATCCTTGTCCTTTCTTTCTTTTTCTTGCCTTTTCATTCCTTTTCTTGACTTTTCATTCCTTTTCTTGACTTTTCATTCCTTTTCTTGCCTTTTCTCGCCTTTTCATTCCTTTTCCTTGCATTTTCTTGCCTTATCTTTCCTTTTCTTGCCTTTTCATTCCTTTTCTTTTCCTTTTCTTGCCTTTTCCTTGCCTTTTCTTACCTTATCTTTCCTTTTCTTTCCATTTCTTTCATTTTCTTGTCTTATCATACCGTTTCTTACCTTTTCCTGCCTTTTCCTTGCCTTTTCATGCCTTTTCCATGCCTTTTCTTTCCTTATTTTCCCTTATCTTGCCTTTTCCTTGACTTTTCCCTGCCTTTTCTTTCCCTTTCTTGCCTTATCTTGCCTTTTCCTGGCCTTTTCTTTCCTTATCTTTCTTTTTCTTGCCTTTTCATGCCTTTTCCTTTCCTTTTCTTGCCTTTTCGTACCTTTACTTGCCTTATCTTTCTTTTTCTTGCCTTTTCATGCCTTTTCCTTGCCTTTTCTTGACTTTTCCTTGCCTTTTCTTTCCTTTCCATCCCATTTCTTGCCTTATCTTGTCTTTTCTTGCCTTATCTTGCCTTTTCCTTGCCTTTTCTTTCCTTTTCTTGCCTTATCGTGCCTTTTCTTGCCATATCTTGCCTTTTCTTCCCTTTTCTTTCTTTTTCTTGCTTTTTCATGCCTTATCTTTCCTTTTCTTGCCTTTTCATTCCTTTTCCTTGCCTTTTCTTGACTTTTCTTGCCTTATCTTTCCTTTTCATTCCTTTTCTTGCCTTTTTTTTTTACTTTTCTTGCCTTTTCCTTGCCATTTCTTGCATAATATTTTCTTTACTTTCCTTTTCTTGCTTTTTCATGCCTAGTCCTTGCCTTTTCTTGCCTTATCTTGCCTTTTCCTTCCTTTTTCTTTCCTTTTCTTTCCATTTCTTGCATTTTCTTGCCTTAGCTTTCCTTTTCTTGCCTCATCTTTTGTTTTCATTCCTTTTCTTGCCCTATCTTACCTTTTCTTTCCTCATATTACCTTTTCATTCCTTTTCCTTGCCTTTTCTATCATTTTCTTATGTTATCTTTCCTTTTCTTGCCTTTTCATTCCTTTTCCTTTTCTTTTCTTTTCATTCCTTTTCTTGCCTTTTCATACCTTTTCCTTTCCTTTTCTATCCTTATCATGCCTTTTCTTGCCTCATCTTTCCTTTTCTTTCCTTTTCTTGCCTTTCCTTCCCTTTTCTTGCATTTTCTTGCCTTTTCTTGCCTGATCTTGCCATTTCCTTGCCTTTTCTTTCCTTTTCCTTGCCTTTTCTTGCCATTTCTGGCCTTATTTTTCCTTTTCCTTGCCTTTTCTTTCCTTTTCTTGCCTTGTCTTTTCTTTTCTTATTTCATCATTCCTTTTCTTTCCTTTTCTTGCGTTTCCATCCCATTTCTTGCCTTATCTTGTCTTATCTTGCCTTATCTTGCGTTTTCTTTACTTTTCTTGCCTTTTTATGTCTTTTGTTGCCTTATCTTTCCATTTCTTTCCTGTTCATTCCTTTTAATTATTTTCTTGCCTTTTCATTCTTTTTCTTGCCTTTTGCTTGCCTTTTCTTGCTTTTTCCTTGCCTTTTCTTTCCTTATCTTTCCTTTTCCTTCCCTTTCCTTTACTTTTCTTGCCTTTTCCTTGCCTTTTCTTTCCTTTTCTTTCCTTTTCTTGCCTCATATTTCCTTTTCTATCCTTTTCTTGCCTTTTCTTACCTTATCATTCCTTTTTTTGCCTCATATTTCCTTTTCTTTCATTTTCTTGCTTTCTCTTGCCTCATCTTTCCTTTTCATTCCTTTTCTTGCCTTATCGTACCTTTTCTTGCCTCATCTTTCCTTTTCTTTCATTTTCCTTGCATTTTTTTGCCTTTTCTTGCCTTATATTTCCTTTTCTTGCCTTTTCATTCCTATTCCTTGCCCTTTCTTGCCTTTTCTTACCTTATCTTTCCTTTTCTTTCCTTTCCTTTTCTTTTCTTTTCATTCCTTTTCTTGCCTTTTCATAACTTTTCCTTGCCTTTTCTTTCCTTATCTTGCCTTTTCTTTCCTTTTCCTTGCCTTTTCTTTCCTTTTCTTGCCTTATCTTGCCTTATCCTGCCTTATCTTGCCTTTTCCTTGGCTTTTCCTTGCCCTTTCTTTTCCTTTCTTGCCTTATCTTGCCTTTTCTTGCCTTTTCGTTGCCTTTTCTTTACTTTCCTTTCCTTATCATATCTTTTCTTGCCTGATCTTTCCTTTTCTTTCCTTTTCATGCCTTTTCCTTGCCTTGTCTTACCTTATCTTGCCTTTTCCTTGCTTTTCTTTCTTTTTCTTTCATTATCTGGCCATTTCTTGCCTCATCTTTCCTTTTCTTTCCTTTTCTTTTCTTTTCTTCCCTTTTCCCGCCTTATCTTGTCTTTTCTTTCCTTATCTTATCTTTTCTTGCCATATCTTACCTTTTCTTACCTTTTCATGCCTTTTCTTACCTTTTCTCGCCTTTTCTTTCTTTTTCTCGCCTTTTCTCACCTTTTCTTTCCATTTCTTGCCTTTTCATGCCTTTTCCTTGCCTTTTCTTGCGTTATCATGCCTTTTCCCTGCCTTTCCCTCCTTTTCTTGCCCTATCTTCCCTTATCTTGCCTTTTCTTGCCTTACCATACCTAATTTTACCTTTTCTTGCCTTTTCATTCCTTTTTCCTTGCCTTTTCTTTCCTTTTCTTGCCTTATCTTTGCTTTTCTTGCCATTTAAGTCCTTTTCCTTGCCTTTTCTTCCCTTTTTCTTGCCTTTTCTTACCATATCTTTCATTTTCTTTCCTTTTCTTGCATTTTCTTGCCTTATCTTGCCTTTTCTTACCTTTTCATGCCTTTCCATGCCTTTTCTTTCCTTTTCTCGCCTTTTCATGCCTTTTCTTTGACTTTTCCTTGCCTTTTCTTTCCCTTTCTTGCCTTTTCTTGCATGTTCCTTGCTTTTTCTTTCCTTTTCTTGCCTTTTCATGCCTTTTCTTGCCTTATCTTTATTTTTCTTTCCTTTTCATGCTGTTTCCTTGCCTTTTCTTGCCTTTTCTTTCCTTTTCTAGCCGTGTCTTTCCTTTTCTTACCTCATCATTCCTTTTCTTTCCTTATCTTGCCTTTTCCTTGCCTTTTCTTTCCTTTTCTTTCCTTATCTTGCCTTTTCTTGCCTTATCTTGCCTTTTCTTTCCTTTTCTTGCCTTTTCATGCCTTTTCTTGCCTTATCTTTCCTTTTCTTGCCTTTTCATTCCTTTTCCTTGCCTTTTCTTGCCTTATCTTGCCTTATCTTTCCTTTTCATTCGTTTTCATTTTTTTCTTGCCTTTTCTTTCCTTTTCATGCCTTTTCCTTGCCTTTTCTTGCCTAATCTTTTCTTTGCTTTCCTTTTCTTGCTTTTTCATGCCTTTTCCTTGCCTTTTCTTGCCTTATCTAGCCTTTTCCTTCCCTTTTCTTTCCTTTTCTTGCCTTTTCCTTGCCTTTTCTTTCCTTTTCTTGCCTTATCTTGCCTTTTCTTGCCTTAGCTTGCCTTTTCTTGCCTCATCTTTCCTTTTTTTCCTTTTCTTGCCTTTTCTTACCTTATCTTTCCTTTTCTTTGCTTTTTTTTTGCCTCATCTTACCTTTTCTTTCCTTTTCCTTGCCTTTTCTTGCCAGTTCTTACCTTATCTTTCCTTTTCTTGTATTTTCATTCCTTTTCCTTGCCCATTCTTTCCAATTCTTGCCTTTTCTTGCCTTATCTCTTCCTTTTCTTGCCTTATCTTACCTTATGTTTCCTTGTCTTTCCTTTTCTTGCCTCATCTTTCCTTTTCTTTCCTTTTCTTGCCTATTCTTGCCTCATCTTTTCTTTTCTTTCCTTTCCTTTCCTTTTCTTTCCTTTTCTTGCCTCATCTTTCCTTTTCTTTCGTCTTCCTTGCCTTTTCTAGCCTTTTCTTACCTTTTCATTCCTTTTCTTTGCCTTTTCATTCCTTTTCTTGCCTTTTCATTCCTTTTCCATGCCTTTCCTTGCCTTTTCTCACCTTATCTTTCCTTTTCCTGCCTTTTCAATCCTTTTTCTTGCCTTTCCTTGCCCATTGATGCCTTTCTTACCTTTCCTTGCCCTTTCTTGCCCTGTCTTGCCTTTTCTTGCCTTTTGTTTTCCTTTTCTTGCCTTTTCTTGCCTTATCGTTCCTTTTTTTTCCTTTTCTTGCCTTCTCTTGCCTTATCTTGCCTTTTCTTAACTTTTCTTGCCTTTTCCCTGACTTTTCCTTGCCTTTTCTTTTCCTTTCTTGCCTTTTCTTGCCTTTTCCTTGCGTTTTCTTTACTTTACTTTCCTTTCCTTTTCATGCCTTTCTTGCCTTTTCATGCCTTTTCCTTGCGTTGACTTGCCTTATCTTGCCTTTTCCTTGCTTTTCCTTCCTTTTTTTTCCTTATCTTGCCTTTTCTTGCTTCATCTTTCCTTTTCTTTCCTTTTCTTGCCTTTCCTTCCCTTTTCTTACCTTATCTTGCCTTTTCTTGCCTTATCTTATCTTTTCTTGTCATATCTTGCCTTTTCTTACCTTTTACTGCCTTTTTTTACCTTTTCCTGCCTTTTCTTTCCTTTTCTCGCATTTTCTCGCATTTTCTTGCCTTTTCTTGCCTTTCCATGCCTTTTCCTTGCCTTTTCTTGCTGTATCATGCCTTTTCCTTGCCTTTTCTTTCCTTTTCTTGCCCTATCTTCCCTTATCTTACCTTTTCTTGCCTTTTCCTTGCCTTTTCATGCCTTTTCCATACCTTTTCTTTCTTTATCTTACCTTCTCTTGCCTTTTCCTTGAATTTTCCTCATCTTTTCTTTTCCTTTCTTGACTCATCTTGCCTTTTCTTGCCTTTTCCTTGCCTTTTCTTTCCTTTTCATGCCTTTTCATTCCTTTTCCTGGCCTTTCCTTGCTTTTTCTTTCCTTTTCTTACCTTATCTTGCCTTTTCTTGACTCATCTCTCCTTTTCTTGCCTTTTCATTCCTTTTCCTTACCTTTTCTTGCCTGAACTTTCCTTTTCTTGCCTTTTCTTTCCTTTTCTTGCATTTTCTTTCCTTTTCTTGCCTTTTTTTGCCTTTTCCTTACCTTTCCTTGCCTTTCCAATCCTTTTCCTTGCCTTTTCTTTCCTTTTCTTACCTTTTTATTCCTTTTCTTGCATTTTCTTGCCTTTCCTTCCCTTTTCTCGCCTTATCTTACCTTATCTTGACTTATCTTCCCTTTTCCTTGCCTTTTCTTTCCTTTTCATGCCTTATCTTGCCTCTTCTTGCCTTATCTTGCATTTTCTTTCCTTTTCTTGCCTTTTCAAGCCTTTTCTTGCCTTTTCTTGCCTTATCTTTCCTTTTCTTTTTTTTTCATTCCTTTTCCTTGCCTTATCTTTTGTTTTCTTGCCTTTTCATTCCTTGTCTTGCCTTTTCTTTCCTTTTCTTGCCTTTTCCAAGCATTTTCTTGCCTTATCTTTCCTTATCTTTCCTTTTCTTACCTCATCTTTACTTTTCGTGCCTTAAATTCCTTTATCTTTCCTTTTCTTGCCTTTTCTTTCCTTTTCTTGGCTTATCTTACCTAATCTTATCTTTTCTTACCTTTTCATACCTTTTCCTTGCCTTTTCAGGCATTTTCTTGCCTTATCTTTCCTTTTCTTGCCTTTTCATTCCTTTTCTTGCCTTTTCCTTGCCTTTTCTTGCCTTATCTTTCCTTTTTCTTGCCTTTTCTTGCCTTTGCTTGCCTTATCTTTCATTTTCTTACCTTTTCTTGCCTTTTCCTTGCCTTTTCATGCCTTTTCCATGCCTCATCTTTCGTTTTCTTGCCTTTCCTTCCCTTTGCTTGCTTTATCTTGCATTTTCTTCCCTTATCTTGCTTTTTCCTTGCCTTTTCTTTCCATTTCTTGCCTTATCTAGCCTTTTCTTGCCTCATCTTTCCTTTTCTTGCCTCATCTTTCCTTTTCTTTCCTTTTCCTTTCCTTTTCTTGCCTTTTCTTATCTTATCTTTCCTTTTCTTGCCTTTTCATTCCTTTTCCTTGCCTTTCCTTGCCCTTTCTTGCCTCTTCCTACCTTTTCATTCCTTTTCTTGCCTTTTCATTCCTTTTCCTTGCCTTTCCTCGCCTTTCCTTGCCTTTTCTTACCTTATCTTTCCTTTTCTTGCCTTTTCAATCCTTTTTCTTGCCTTTCCTTGCACTTTAATGCCTTTCTTACCTTTCCTTGCCCTTTCTTGCCTTATCATGCCTTTTCTTGCTTTTTCCTTGCCTTTTCTTGCCTTATCTTTCCTTTTCTTGCCTTATCTTACCCTTTCTTGCCTTTTCCTTGCCTTTTCCATGCCTTTTCTTTCCTTATCTTGCCTTTTCTTGTCTTTTCCTTGCCTTATCCATGCCTTTTCTTTCCTTATCCTACCTTTTCTTGTCTTTTCCTTGACTTTTTCTTGCCTTATCTTTCCTTTTCTTGCCTTTTCATTCCTTTTCCTTGCCTTTTCTTGCCTTATCTTACCTTTTCTTGCCTTTTCATTTTTTTTCTTGCCCTTTTTTGACTTTTCCTTACCACTTCTTGCCTTATTTCCTTTTCTTGCCTTTTCCTTTTCTTGCCTTATTTCCTTTTCTTGCCTTTTCATGCCTTTTCCTTGCCTTTTCTTTCCTCTTCTTGCCTTGCCTTTCCTTTTCTTACCTCATCATTCCTTGTCTTTCCTTTTCGTGCCTTTCCATCCCTTTTCTTCCCTTATCCTGACTTATTTGCCTTATCTTGCCTTTTCCTTGCCTTTTCTTTCTTTTTCTTGCCCTTATCTTGCCTCTTCTTACCTTATCTTGCTTTTTCTTTCCTTTTCTCTTCCTTTTCAGGCCTTTTCTTGCCTTATCTTTCCTTTTCTTGCCTTTTCATTCCTTCTCTTTTCCTTATCTTTTCTTTTCTTTCCTTTTCTTTCCTTTTCTTGTCTTTTCTTGCCTTTTCCTTGCCTTCTCATTCCTTTTCTTGTCTCTTCATTCTTTTTCATGCCTTTTCATACCTTTTCCTTGCCTTTCCTTGCCTTTTCTTTCATTATTTTGCCTTTTCTTTCATTATTTTGCCTTTTCTTGCCTTTTCTTTCCTTTTCTTGCTTTATCTTGTCTTTTCATGCCTCATCTTTCCTTTTCTTTCCTTTTCTTGCCTTTCCTTCCCTTTGCTTGCTTTATCTTGCATTTTCTTGCCTTATCTTGCCTTTTCCTTGCCTTTTCTTTCCTTTTCTTGCCTTATCTTGCCTTTTCTTGCATCATCTTTCCTTTTCTCTCCTTTTCTTTCCTTCACTTGCCCCATCTTTCCTTTTCTTTCCTTTATTTGCCCCATCTTTCCTTTTCTTTCCTTTTCTTCCCTTATCTTTCCTTTTCTTGCCTCATCTTTCCTTTTCTTTCCTTTTCCTTGCCTTTTCTTGCCTTTTCTTACCGTATCTTTCCTTTTCTTGCCTTTTCATTCCTTTCCCTTGCCTTTTCTTGCCCTTTCTTGCCTCTTATTGCCTTTTCATTCCTTTTCTTGCCTTTTCATTCCTTTTCCTTGCCTTTCCTTGCCTTTTCTTACCTTATCTTTCCTTTTCTTGCCTTTTCAATCCTTTTTCTTGCCTTTTCTTGCCCTTTTATGCCTTTCTTACCTTTCCTTGCCCTATCTTGCCTTTTCTTGCCTTTTCATTGCCTTTTCTTTCCTTTTCTTTCCTTTTCTTGCCTTATCTTGCCTTTTCTTACCCTTTCTTGCCTTTTCCTTGCCTTTTCCATGCTTTTCCTTTCCTTATCTTACCTTTTCTTATCTTTTCCTTGACTTTTCCTTGCCTTATCTTTCCTTTTATTGCCTTTTCATTCCTTTTGCTTGCCTTTTCTGTCCTTTTCCTTACCTTTTCTTGCCTTATCATTCCTTTTCTTACCTTTTCTTGCATTTTCTTGCCTTATCTTGCCTTTTCTTACCTTTTCATGCCTTTTCCTTGCCTTTTCTTGCCTTTCCTTACCTTATCTTTCCTTTTCCTTGCCATTCTTTGCCCTTTCCTTTCTTGCCTTTTCTTGCCTTTTCATTCCTTTTCCTTGCCTTTCCTTGGTTTTCCTTACCTTATCTTTCCTTTTCTTGCCTTTTCAATCCTTTTTCTTACCTTTGCTTGCCCTTTCTTGCCATATCTTGCCTTTTCTTGCCTTTTCCTTGCCTTTTCTTGCTTTATCTTTCCTTTTCTTTCCTTTTCTTGCCTTATCTTGCCTTTTCTTACCTTTTCTTTCTTTTTCCTTGCCTTTTCCATGCCTTTTCTTTCCTTATCTTGCCTTTTCTTGCCTTTTCCTTGACTTTCCTTGCCTTTTCTTTTCCTTTATTGCCTCATCTTGGCTTTTCTTGCCTTTTCCTTGCCTTTTCTTACCTTTCCTTGCCTTTTCATGTCTTTTCTTGCCTTATCTTTCCTTTTCTTGCCTTTTCATTCCTTTTCCTTGCCTTTTCTTGCCTTATCATTCCTTTTCTTTCCTTTTCTTGCATTTTCTAGCCTTAGCTTGCCTTTTCTTACCTTTTCAAGCCTTTTCCTTGCCTTTTCATGCCTTTCCATGCCTTTTCATTCCTTTTCTTGCCTTTTCTTGCCTTTTCATTGACTTTTCTTGCCTTATCATTCCTTTTCTTTCCTTTTCTTTTCTTTTAATTCCTTTTCTTGCATTTTCTTTCCTTATCTTTCCTTTTCTTTTCTTTTCATTCCTTTTCTTGCCTTTTCATACCTTTTCCTCCCCTTTTCTTGACTTTTCTTTGCTTATCTTGCCTTTTCTTTCCTTTTCTTGCCTTTTCTTTCCTTTTCTTTCATTATCTTGCCTTTTTTTGCCATATCTTTCCTTTTCTTTCCTTTTCTTATCTTTCCATCCCTTATCTTGCCTTTTCTGGCCTTATCTTGCCTTTTCTTTCCTTTTCCTTGCCTTATCATGCCTTTTCTGGCCTTATCTTTCCTTTTCCTTGCATTTTCTTTCCTTTTCTTGCCTTATCATGCCTTTTCATTCCTTTTCTGGCCTTATCTTTCCTTTTCCTTGCATTTGCTTTCCTTTACTTGCCCCATCTTTCCTTTTCTTACCTTATGTTTTTTTTCTTGCCTCATCTTTCCTTTTATTTCTTTTTCTTGCCTGATCTTTCCTTTCCTTTCCTTTTCTTTTCTTATCTTATCTTTCCTTCTCTTCCCTTATCTTTCCTTTTCTTTCCTTTTCCTTGCCTTTTCTTGCCTCATCTTACCTTATCATTCCTTTTCCATGCCTTTCCTTGTCCTTTCTTGCTTTTTCTTGCCTTTTTATTCCTTTTCTTGACTTTTCATTCCTTTTCTTGCCTTTTCATTCCTTTTCTTGCCTTTCCTTGCCTTTTCTTGCCTTTTCATTCCTTTTCCTTGCCTTTCCTTGCCTTTTCTTACCTTATCTTTCCTTTGCTTGCCTTTTCAATCCTTTTCCTTGCCCTTTCATGCCTTTCTTACCTTTCCTTGCCATTTCTTGCCCTGTCTTGCCTTTTCTTGCCTTTTCCTTGCCTTTTCTTTTCCTTTCTTGCCTCATCTTGCCTTTTCTTGCCTTTTTCTTTCCTTTTCTTTCCTTTCCTTGCCTTTTCATGTCTTTTCTTGCCTTATCTTTCCTTTTCTTGCCTTTTCATGCCTTTTCCTTGCCTTGTCCAGCCTTATCTTGCCTTTTCCTTGCCTTTTCTTTCCTTTTCTTTCCTTATCTTGTCTTTTCTTGCCTCATCTTTCCTTTTCTTTCCTTTCCTTGCCTTTCCTTCCCTCTTCTTGCCTTATCTTCCCTTTTCTTGCCTTATCTTCCCTTTTCTTTCCATATCTTGCCTATTCTTACCATTTCATGCCTTTTCTTACCTTTTCTTTCCTTTTCTCCCTTTTCTCTCCTTTTCTTTCCTTTTCTTGCCTTTTCTTGCCTTTTCTTTCCTTTTCTTGCCTTTTCCAGCCTTTTCCTTGCCTTATCTTGGCTTATCATGCCTTTTCCATGCCTTTTCTTTCCTTTTCTTGCCCTATCTTCCCTTATCTTTCCTTTTCTTGCCTTATCATGCCTAATTTTATCTTTTCTTGCCTTTTCATTTCTTTTCCTTGCATTTTCTTGCCTTATCTTTCCTTTTCTTGCCTTTTCATTCCTTCTCCTTGCCTTTTCTTGCCTTTTCCTTGCCTTTCTTACCTTTCTTTGCCCTATCTTGCCTTTTCTAGCCTTTTCCTTGCCTTTTCTTTCCTTTTCTTTCCTTTTCTTGCCTTATCTTGCCTTTTCTTACCCTTTCTTGCCTTTTCCTTGCCTTTTCCGTGCTTTTTCTTTCCTTATCTTGCCTTTTCTTGTCTTTTCCTTGACTTTTCCTTGCCTTATCTTTCCTTTTCTTGCCTTTTCATTCTTTTTCTTGCCTTTTCTGGTCTTTTCCTTACCTTTTCTTGCCTTATCATTCCTTTTCTTACCTTTTCTTTCATTTTCTTGCCTTATCTTGCCTTTTCTTAGCTTTTCATGCCTTTTCTTTGCCTTTTCTTGCCTTTCCTTACCTTATCTTTCCTTTTCTTGCCTTTTCATTACTTTTCCTTGCGTTTCTTTGCCCTTTCTTTTCTTTCCTTTTCATTCCTTTTCCTTGGCTTTCCTTACCTTATCTTTCCTTTTCTTGCCTTTTCAATCTTTTTTCTTACCTTTGCTTGCCCTTTCTTGCCCTATCTTGTCTTTTCTTGCCTTTTCTTGCCTTATCTTGCCTTTTCTTTCATTTTCTTTCATTTTCCTTGTCTTATCTTGCCTTTTCTGGCCTTATCTTTCCTTTTCCTTGCATTTTCTTTCTTTTTCTTGCCTTATCATGCCTTTTCATTCCTTTCTGGCCTTATCTTTCCTTTTCCTTGCATTTTCTTTCCTTCACTTGCCCCATCTTTCCTTTTCTTTCCTTTTCTTACCTTATGTTTTCTTTTCTTGCCTCATCTTTTCTTTTCTTTCCTTTTCTAGCCTTTTCTTGCCTGATCTTTCCTTTTCTTGTCTTATCTTTCCTTCTCTTCCCTCATCTTTCCTTTTCTTTCCTTTTCCTTGCCTTTTCTAGCCTCATCTTACCTTATCATTCCTTTTCCTTGCCTTTTCTAGCCTCATCTTGCCTTATCGTACCTTTTCTTGCCTCATCTTTCCTTTTCTTTCATTTTCCTTGCATTTTTTTGCCTTTTCTTACCTTATATTTCCTTTTCTTGCCTTTTCATTCCTTTTCCTTGCCCTTTCTTGCCTTTTCTTGCCTTATCTTTCCTTTTCTTTCCTTTCCTTTTCTTTTCTTTTCATTCCTTTTCTTGCCTTTTCATACCGTTTCCTTGCCTTTTCTTGCCTTTTCTTTCCTTATCTTGCCTTTTCTTTCCTTTTCCTTGACTTTTCTTTCCTTTTCTTGCCTTATCTTGCCTTATCCTGCCTTATCTTGCCTTTTCCTTGGCTTTTCCTTGCCTTTTCTTTTCCTTTCTTGCCTTATCTTGCCTTTTCGTTGCCTTTTCTTTTCTTTCCTTTCCTTATCATATCTTTTCTTGCCTGATCTTTCCTTTTCTTTCCTTTTCATGCCTTTTCCTTGCTTTGTCTTGCCTTATCTTGCCTTTTCCTTGCTTTTCTTTCTTTTTCTTTCATTATCTGGCCATTTCTTGCCTCATCTTTCCTTTTCTTTCCTTTTCTTTTCTTTTCTTCCCTTTTT
The DNA here is from genome assembly GCA_963995505.1 of Hypericum androsaemum. Taxonomy (NCBI): domain Eukaryota; kingdom Viridiplantae; phylum Streptophyta; class Magnoliopsida; order Malpighiales; family Hypericaceae; genus Hypericum; species Hypericum androsaemum. Next base: position 9,859,889 of record OZ023188.1, read on the forward strand.
CTGCCTTATCTTGCCTTTTCTTTCCTTATCTTATCTTTTCTTGCCACATCTTACCTTTTCTTACCTTTTCATGCCTTTTCTTACCTTTTCTCGCCTTTTCTTTCTTTTTCTCGCCTTTTCTCGCCTTTTCTTTCCATTTCTTGCCTTTTCATGCCTTTTCCTTGCGTTATCATGCCTTTTCCCTGCCTTTTCCCTCCTTTTCTTGCCCTATCTTCCCTTATCTTGCCTTTTCTTGCCTTACCATACCTAATTTTACCTTTTCTTGCCTTTTCATTCCTTTTTCCTTGCCTTTTCTTTCCTTTTCTTGCCTTATCTTTGCTTTTCTTGCCATTTCAGTCCTTTTCCTTGCCTTTTCTTCCCTTTTTCTTGCCTTTTCTTACCATATCTTTCATTTTTTTTCCTTTTCTTGCATTTTCTTGCCTTATCTTGCCTTTTCTTACCTTTTCATGCCTTTTCATGCCTTTTCCATGCCTTTTCTTTCCTTTTCTTGCCTTTTCATGCCTTTTCTTTGACTTTTCCTTGCCTTTTCTTTCCCTTTCTTGCCTTTTCTTGCATGTTCCTTGCTTTTTCTTTCCTTTTCTTGCCTTTTCATGCCTTTTCTTGCCTTGTCTTTATTTTTCTTTCCTTTTCATGCTGTTTGCTTGCCTTTTCTTGCCTTTTCCTTGCCTTTTCTTTCCTTTTCTAGCCGTGTCTTTCCTTTTCTTACCTCATCATTCCTTTTCTTTCCTTTTCTTGCCTTTCCATCCCATTTATTGCCTTTTCTTTCCTTTTCTTACCTCATCATTCCTTTTCTTTTTCTTTCCTTATCTTGCCTTTTCTTGCCTTATCTTGCCTTTTCTTTCCTTTTCTTGCCTTTTCATGCCTTTTCTTGCCTTATCTTTCCTTTTCTTGCCTTTTCATTCCTTTTCCTTGCCTTTTCTTGCCTTATCTTTCCTTTTCATTCGTTTTCATTTTTTTTCTTGCCTTTTCTTTCCTTTTCATGCCTTTTCCTTGCCTTTTCTTGCCTAATCTTTTCTTTGCTTTCCTTTTCTTGCTTTTTCATGCCTTTTCCTTGCCTTTTCTTGCCTTATCTAGCCTTTTCCTTCCCTTTTCTTTCATTTTCTTTCCTTTTCCTTGCCATTTCTTTCCTTTTCTTGCCTTATCTTGCCTTTTCTTGCCTTAGCTTGCCTTTTCTTGCCTCATCTTTCATTTTTTTCCTTTTCTTGCCTTTTCTTACCTCATCTTTCCTTTTCTTTGCTTTTTTTTTTGCCTCATCTTACCTTTTCTTTCCTTTTCCTTGCCTTTTCTTGCCTGTTCTTACCTTATCTTTCCTTTTCTTGTATTTTCATTCCTTTTCCTTGCCCATTCTTGCCAATTCTTGCCTTTTCTTGCCTTTTCTTTCCTTTTCTTGCCTTATCTTACCTTATGTTTCCTTTTCTTTCCTTTTCTTGCCTCATCTTTCCTTTTCTTGCCTATTATTGCCTCATCTTTTCTTTCTTTACTTTCCTTTCCTTTTCTTTCCTTTTCTTGCCTCATCTTTCCTTTTCTTTCGTCTTCCTTGCCTTTTCTAGCCTTTTCATTCCTTTTCTTTGCCTTTTCATTCCTTTTCTTGCCTTTTCATTCCTTTTCCATGCCTTTCCTTGCCTTTTCTCACCTTATCTTTCCTTTTCCTGCCTTTTCAATCCTTTTTCTTGCCTTTCCTTGCCCATTGATGCCTTTCTTACCTTTCCTTGCCCTTTCTTGCCCTATCTTGCCTTTTCTTGCCTTTTGTTTTCCTTTTCTTGCCTTTTCTTGCCTTATCGTTCCTTTTCTTTCCTTTTCTCGCCTTCTCTTGCCTTATCTTGCCTTTTCTTAACTTTTCTTGCCTTTTCCCTGACTTTTCCTTGCCTTTTCTTTTCCTTTCTTGCCTTTTCTTGCCTTTTCCTTGCGTTTTCTTTACTTTCCTTTCCTTTTCATATCTTTTCTTGCTGATCTTTCCTTTTATTTCCTTTTCATGCCTTTTCCTTGCGTTGACTTGCCTTATCTTGCCTTTTCCTTGCTTTTCCTTGCTTTTTTTTCCTTATCTTGCCTTTTCTTGCTTCATCTTTCCTTTTCTTTCCTTTTCTTGCCTTTCCTTCCCTTTTCTTACCTTATCTTGCCTTTTCTTGCCTTATCTTATCTTTTCTTGTCATATCTTGCCTTTTCTTACCTTTTACTGCCTTTTTTTACGTTTTCCTGCCTTTTCTTTCCTTTTCTCGCCTTTTCTCGCATTTTCTTGCCTTTTCTTGCCTTTCCATGCCTTTTCCTTGCCTTTTCTTGCTGTATCATGCCTTTTCCTTGCCTTTTCTTTCCTTTTCTTGCCCTATCTTCCCTTATCTTACCTTTTCTTGCCTTTTCCTTGCCTTTTCATGCCTTTTCCATACCTTTTCTTTCTTTATCTTACCTTCTCTTGCCTTTTCCTTGAATTTTCCTCATCTTTTCTTTTCCTTTCTTGACTCATCTTGCCTTTTCCTTGCCTTTTCTTTCCTTTTCATGCCTTTTCATTCCTTTTCCTGGCCTTTCCTTGCTTTTTCTTTCCTTTTCTTACCTTATCTTGCCTTTTCTTGACTCATCTCTCCTTTTCTTGCCTTTTCATTCCTTTTCCTTACCTTTTATTGCCTAAACTTTCCTTTTCTTGCCTTTTCTTTCCTTTTCTTGCATTATCTTTCCTTTTCTTGCCTTTTTTTACCTTTTCCTTACCTTTCCTTGCCTTTCCAATCCTTTTCCTTGCCTTTTCTTTCCTTTTCTTACCTTTTTATTCCTTTTCTTGCCTTTCCTTCCCTTTTCTTGCCTTATCTTACCTTATCTTGACTTATCTTGCCTTCTCCTTGCCTTTTCTTTCCTTTTCATGCCTTATCTTGCCTCTTCTTGCCTTATCTTGCATTTTCTTTCCTTTTCTTGCCTTTTCAAGCCTTTTCTTGCCTTATCTTTCCTTTTCTTGTTTTTTCATTCCTTTTCCTTGCCTTATCTTTTCTTTTCTTGCCTTTTCATTCCTTGTCTTGCCTTTTCTTTCCTTTTCTTGCCTTTTCCAAGCATTTTCTTGCCTTATCTTTCCTTATCTTTCCTTTTCTTACCTCATCTTTACTTTTCATGCCATTAATTCCTTTATCTTTCCTTTTCTTGCCTTTTCTTGTATTTTCCTTGCCTTTTCTTTCCTTTTCTTGGCTTATCTTACCTAATCTTATCTTTTCTTACCTTTTCATACCTTTTCCTTGCCTTTTCTGGCATTTTCTTGCCTTATCTTTCCTTTTCTTGCCTTTTCATTCCTTTTCTTGCCTTTTCCTTGCCTTTTCTTGCCTTATCTTTCCTTTTTCTTTCCTTTTCTTGCCTTTTCTTGCCTTTGCTTGCCTTATCTTTCATTTTCTTACCTTTTCTTGCCTTTTCCTTGCCTTTTCATGCCTTTTCCATGCCTCAGCTTTCGTTTTCTTGCCTTTCCTTCCCTTTGCTTGCTTTATCTTGCATTTTCTTCCCTTATCTTGCTTTTTCCTTGCCTTTTCTTTCCTTTTCTTGCCTTATCTAGCCTTTTCTTGCCTCATCTTTCCTTTTCTTGCCTCATCTTTCCTTTTCTTTCCTTTTCCTTTCCTTTTCTTGCCTTTTCTTATCTTATCTTTCCTTTTCTTGCCTTTTCATTCCTTTTCCTTGCCTTTCCTTGCCCTTTCTTGCCTCTTCCTACCTTTTCATTCCTTTTCTTGCCTTTTCATTCCTTTTCCTTGCCTTTCCTCGCCTCTCCTTGCCTTTTCTTACCTTATCTTTCCTTTTCTTGCCTTTTCAATCCTTTTTCTTGCCTTTCCTTGCACTTTCATGCCTTTCTTACCTTTCCTTGCCCTTTCTTGCCTTATCATGCCTTTTCTTGCTTTTTCCTTGCCTTTTCTTGCCTTATCTTTCCTTTTCTTGCCTTATCTTACCCTTTCTTGCCTTTTCCTTGCCTTTTCCATGCCTTTTCTTTCCTTATCTTGCCTTTTCTTGTCTTTTCCTTGCCTTTTCCATGCCTTTTCTTTCCTTATCTTGCCTTTTCTTGTCTTTTCCTTGACTTTTTCTTGCCTTATCTTTCCTTTTCTTGCCTTTTCATTCCTTTTCCTTGCCTTTTCTTGCCTTATTTTACCTTTTCTTGCCTTTTCATTTTTTTTCTTGCCTTTTTTTTACTTTTCCTTACCACTTCTTGCCTTTTCTTGCCTTATTTCCTTTTCTTGCCTTTTCATGCCTTTTCCTTGCCTTTTCTTTCCTCTTCTTGCCTTGCCTTTCCTTTTCTTACCTCATCATTCCTTGTCTTTCCTTTTCGTGCCTTTCCATCCCTTTTCTTCCCTTATCCTGCCTTATTTGCCTTATCTTGCCTTTTCCTTGCCTTTTCTTTCTTTTTCTTGCCCTTATCTTGCCTCTTCTTACCTTATCTTGCCTTTTCTTTCCTTTTCTCTTCCTTTTCAGGCCTTTTCTTGCCTTATCTTTCCTTTTCTTTCCTTTTCATTCCTTCTCTTTTCCTTATCTTTTCTTTTCTTTCCTTTTCTTTCCTTTTCTTGTCTTTTCTTGCCTTTTCCTTGCCTTATCATTCCTTTTCTTGTCTTTTCATTCTTTTTCATTCCTTTTCATACCTTTTCCTTGCCTTTCCTTGCCTTTTCTTTCATTGTTTTGCCTTTTCTTGCCTTTTCTTGCCTTTTCTTTCCTTTTCTTGCTTTATCTTGCCTTTTCATGCCTCATCTTTCCTTTTCTTTCCTTTTCTTGCCTTTCCTTCCCTTTGCTTGCTTTATCTTGCATTTTCTTGCCTTATCTTGCCTTTTCCTTGCCTTTTCTTTCCTTTTCTTGCCTTATCTTGCCTTTTCTTGCATCATCTTTCCTTTTCTCTCCTTTTCTTTCCTTCACTTGCCCCATCTTTCCTTTTCTTTCCTTTATTTGCCCCATCTTTCCTTTTCTTCCCTTATCTTTCCTTTTCTTGCCTCATCTTTCCTTTTCTTTCCTGTTCCTTGCCTTTTCTTGCCTTTTCTTACCTTATCTTTCCTTTTCTTGCCTTTTCATTCCATTCCCTTGCCTTTTCTTGCCTTTCTTGCCTCTTATTGCCTTTTCATTCCTTTTCCTTGCCTTTCCTTGCCTTTTCTTACCTTATCTTTCCTTTTCTTGCCTTTTCAATCCTTTTTCTTGCCTTTTCTTGCCCTTTTATGCCTTTCTTACCTTTCCTTGCCCTATCTTGCCTTTTCTTGCCTTTTCATTGCCTTTTCTTTTCTTTCCTTTCCTTTTCTTGCCTTATCTTGCCTTTTCTTACCCTTTCTTGCCTTTTCCTTGCCTTTTCCATGCTTTTTCTTTCCTTATCTTACCTTTTCTTGTCTTTTCCTTGCCTTTTTCTTGCCTTATCTTTCCTTTTATTGCCTTTTCATTCCTTTTGCTTGCCTTTTCTGTCCTTTTCCTTACCTTTTCTTGCCTTATCATTCCTTTTCTTACCTTTTCTTGCATTTTCTTGCCTTATCTTGCCTTTTCTTACCTTTTCATGCCTTTTCCTTGCCTTTTCTTACCTTATCTTTCCTTTTCTTGCCTTTTCATTCCTTTTCCTTGCCTTTCCTTGGTTTTCCTTACCTTATCTTTCCTTTTCAATCCTTTTTCTTACCTTTGCTTGCCCTTTCTTGCCTCTTATTGCCTTTTCATTCCTTTTCTTGCCTTTTCATTCCTTTTCCTTGCCTTTCCTTGCCTTTTCTTACCTTATCTTTCCTTTTCTTGCCTTTTCAATCCTTTTTCTTGCCTTTTCTTGCGCTTTTATGCCTTTCTTACCTTTCCTTGCCCTATCTTGCCTTTTCTTGCCTTTTCATTGCCTTTTCTTTCCTTTTCTTTCCTTTTCTTGCCTTTTCTTGCCTTTTCTTACCCTTTCTTGCCTTTTCCTTGCCTTTTCCATACTTTTTCTTTCCTTATCTTACCTTTTCTTGTCTTTTCCTTGCCTTTTCCTTGCCTTATCTTTCCTTTTATTGCCTTTTCATTCCTTTTGCTCCTTCCTTTTCTGGCATTTTCTGGCCTTTTCATGCATTTTCTTGCCTTATCTTTCCTTTTTCTGCCTTTTCTTGCCTTGCCTTTCCTTTCCTTTTCTTTCCTTTTCTTTCCTTTTCTTGCCTTATCTTTCCGTTTCTTGCCTTTTCTTCCCTTGTCATGTCTTTTCTTGCCTTTTCTTGCCTTTTCTTGCCTTATCTTGCCTTTTCTTGCCTTTTCATGACTTTTCTTGCCTTTTTTTGCCTTATCTTGCCTTTTCATGCCTTTTTTTGCCTTATCTTTCCTTTTTTTCCTTTTCATGCCTTTTCTTGCCTTTTTATGCCCTTTCTTGCCTTTTCATGCCTTTTCATGTCTTTTCTTGCATTTTCTTTCGTTTTCTTGCCTTATATTTCCTTTTCTTGCCTTTTCTTTCATTTCTTTCCTCTTCTTGCCTTTTCATGCTTTTTTGTTACCTTTTCGTTGCCTTTTCTTTTATTTCTTTCCTTTTCTTGCATTTTCTTGCAATTTCCTTGCCTTTTCTTACATTCTAATGCATTTTCCTTGCCTTTTCAAGCCTTTTCTTTCCTGATCTTGCCTTTTCTTACCTTTTCTTGCCTTTTCTTACCTTTTCTTTCCTTTTCTTGCCTTTTCTTTACTTTTCTTACCTTTTCTCACCTTTTCTTATCTTTTCTTGCCTTTTCATGCCTTTTCCATGCCTTTTCTTGCCTTATCTTACCATTTCTTACCATTTCTTGCCTAATGTTTTCTTTTCTTGCCTTACCTTGCCTTACCTTGCCTTATCTTTCCTTTTCTTTCCTTATCTTGCCTTTTCTTTCCTTGCCTTTTCATGCCATTTCCATGCCATTTCTTTCCTTATCATGCCTTATCTTGCCTTTTCCTTGCCTTTTCTTTCCTTTTCTTGCCTTTTCTTGCCTTTTCCTTCCTTTTCTTTGCTTTTCTTACCTTTTCTTACCTTATCTTTCTTTTTTCTGACTTTTCATGCCTTTTCTTTCCTTTTTTGGCATATTCTTTCCTTTTCCTTGCCTTTTCTTGCCTTATCTTTCCTTTTCTTGCCTTTTCTTCCCTTGTCATGTCTTTTGTTGCCTTATCTTGCCTTTTCTTTCCTTTTCTTGCCTTATCTTGCCTTTTCATGCCTTTTCTTGCCTTTTCTTCCCTTATCTTGCCTTTTCTTGCCTTATCTTGCAATATCTTACCTTTTCTTACCTTTTCATGAATGCCTTATCTTGCCTTTTCACGGCTTTTTTTGCCTTATCTTTCCTTTTTTTCCTTTTTATGCCTTTTCTGGCCTTTTTCTTGACATTTGTTGCCTAATCTTTCCTTTTTTTGCTTTCCTTACCTTATCATGACTTTTTCTTGCCTTTTCTTTCCTTTTCATGCCTTTTCCATGCCTTTTCTTTCCTTTTCTTGCCTTTTCTTGCCTATTCCTTGCCTATTCTTACCTTTTCTTGCCTTTTCCTTGCCTTTTCCCTCCTGATCTTGCCTATTCTTGCCTTATCTTGCCTTATCTTTCCTTTTCTTTCCTTTTCTTGCATTTTCTTGCCTTATCTTGCCATTTCTTGCATTTTTCTGCCTTTTCTTCCCTTTTCCTTCCTTTTCTTGCCTTTTTGTGCCTTTTCTTGCCTTTTTGTGCCTTTTCTTCCCTTTTCCTTCCTTTTCTGGCATTTTCTGGCCTTTTCATGCCTTTTCTTGCCTTATCTTTCCTTTTTCTGCCTTTTCATGCCTTTTCTTTCCTTTTCCTTATCTTTTCTTGCCTTATCTTTCCTTTTCTTGCCTTTTCTTCCCTTGTCATATCTTTTCGTGCCTTTTCTTGCCTTTTCTTGCCTTTTCTTCCCTTATCTTGCCTTATCTTGCCTTTTCTTGCCTTTCCATGACTTTTCTTGCCTTTTTTTGCCTTATCTTGCCTTTTCATGCCTTTTTTTTGCCTTATCTTGCCTTATCTTTCCTTTTTTTCCTTTTCATCCCTTTTCTTGCCTTTTTATGCCCTTTCTTGCCTTTTCATGCCTTTTCTTGCCTTTTCTTTCCTTTTCTTGCCTTATATTTCCTTTTCTTGCCTTTTCTTTCATTTCTTTCCTTTTCTTGCCTTTTCATGCATTTTTGTTACCTTTTCGTTGCCTTTTCTTTTATTTTCTTGCAATTTCCTTGCCTTTTCTTACATTTTAATGCATTTTCCTTGCCTTTTCTTACATTTTAATGCATTTTCCTTGCCTTTTCAAGCCTTTTCTTTCCTGATCTTGCCTTTTCTTACCTTTTCTTTCCTTTTCTTACCTTTTCTTTCCTTTTCTTACCTTTTCTTTCCTTTTCTTGCCTTTTCTTTACTTTTCTTACCTTTTCTCACCTTTTCTTATCTTTTCTTGCCATTTCATGCCTTTTCCTTGCCTTTTCTTGCATTATCTTACCATTTCTTACCATTTCTTGCCTTTTAATGCCTAATCTTTCCTTTTCTTGCCTTACCTTGCCTTACCTTGCCTTATCTTTCCTTTTCTTTCATTATCTTGCCTTTTCCTTGCCTTTTCATGCCATTTCCATGCCATTTCTTTCCTTATCATGCCTTATCTTGCCTTTTCCTTGCCTTTTCCTTGCCTTTTCTTTCCTTTTCTTGCCTTTTCTTGCCTTTTCCTTGCTTGTCTTTCCTTTTCTTACCTTTTCTTGCCTTTTCCTTCCTTTTCTTGCCTTTTCCTTCCTTTTCTGGCCTTTTCATGCCTTTTCTTACCTTATCTTTCTTTTTTCTGACTTTTCATGCCTTTTCTTTCCTTTCCTTGCATTTTCTTTCCTTTTCCTTGCCTTTTCTTGCCTTATCTTTCCTTTTCTTGCCTTTTCTTCCCTTGTCATATCTTTTCTTGCCTTATCTTGCCTTTTCTTTCCTTTTCTTGCCTTATCTTGCCTTTTCATGCCTTTTCTTGCCTTTTCTTCCCTTATCTTGCCTTTTCTTGCCTTATCTTA